>PVKY010000236.1:0-61450 GCA_004027775.1 Bradypus variegatus
ACAACTACGGGGCACCAAGGCATTACCATCCTCCTTCCCTAACCCCACCTCCCGCAAGGAACTTCAGCCCCTTTCTACGAATCATCAGTTCTAAAGACGCAGCTGAGGAGCGGATTAGTCACGGGGACTGGGTCAGTCAGATCCACCTTGGAAAAGCAGGAGCTCGTGAGAGCAGGCCTCCGGCCTCACAGGCAGTGCCCTTCTCTGCTTTTCCCTCACAACAGCAGCTAAACCACAGTGGCAGGGGCGGGGGGTACGCCATGAGGGCCCAGGTCAGGGGGCAGCTGACCCGGCGAGTCTGCCTTCTGGGAACTGCTCTCCCTCTGTTTCAGTTTCCCTTCCACGAGTTTCCTTCATGGCCCCAGCCCTCACTGCTGGGAAAGCACGTGGATTTGGGGTCAAACTCTTGGATTTGTGGGGAGATCTGGCCATTTATGAGCAGTGTGCACTGAACTTTTTCCATAACACCTCTAGGCATCGGTTTCCCGCACTGCAGCACAGGGATCCTGTTGCGTGAGAGTCAAGTACAACGCGGCACGTGAATGACCCCGCGTGGTGCCTGGCGCAGGAAGGCCACCAACCCTCATGACTCCCATCCATCCCCACCAGGCTGGCGTTCCCCGGGGGCCAAGCAAGTCCCTCAAACTTGATGAGAGCTGGTTCTCATCATAAAACGATGACAGGGCTGCTAGGACGACGAGCGACCTGCTGGAAGAAGCCCTCGGTAGAACACACAAATGTTCCAGTCTCCATTTGCTCTCTTGCCTGCACATGGTAGTATATATGGTGAGCATCAGCCACAGAAACAGGGGCTCAGGGCAGCTGGCAAGACTTCTGGAGCTTGTCATTAAACCCCTGTGATGTCACTGGCCTCTCCCCAGCTCCCCCACACATAGAGATGGCACAGCTGGGGAAGCCGGCACTCCAAGTAAACTGGAGGCAGCGGTTCTCAGCTGGCCCCACAGCTCTGCCCCTTACCAGCCGTGTGTCCTCTCTAAGCCTCAGTTTGCTCATCCACAAAATGGGAATAAAAACAGTCATAAAGGCATGGGAATGGACAAGGGTGATGATTCTTTGTTAATGGGATTATAAGTATCAGACCTGTACTGAAGGCAAATAGGACTGAAAGAGGTTGTTTAAAGGCATATATGCCACAGATGAACCACAAATATGGATAGGTGCTTGCATTATATACTCCTAAGGTATGACACTGGACAGAGAGTTGACAACAGAGTGGTACATGGGAAAAATCTACCTATTGCATACTAGGGACTATAATTACCACACAAATACTAGGGAAAAATAATTAAAGGCTGAAAACAGCTATGGGATGTTTTGGGTCATGGGAACTGTTTAAAATGGAGAGTGATCAGAATTGTACAACTAAGTGATCAGAATGTGAAATACTGATTGATTATCGTGGACAGAATACATGCTGTGTGAACTAGGAACCCCTTACTTTTAAGTCAAGTCCTCGATCTTGAGGCTTGCTCTGGTGAAACTTACGGTTGTAAAGGGGAGGCTAAGCCCACCTATGATTATGTCTGGGAGTCACCTCCAGAGAATCTCTTTTGTTGCTCAGATGTGAACCTTCTCTCTCTAAGCCCAATTCCGCAGAGATATTCATCACCCTCCCCCTGATGTGGGACAGGACACCCCCAAGTGAGTGAATCTCCCTGGTGACGTGGGACATGGATTCTGGGAAAGAGCCTGACCCTGGCATTGAGGGGTTGAGAGTGCCCGTGCCAGTTTGAATGTATTATGTCCCCCAGATGCCATTATCTTTGATGCAATCTTTTGCGGCAGATGCTATCAGTGTTGATTAGATTGTAATTCTTTGAGTGTTTCTTTGGAATGCAACCCACCCAGCTGTGGGTGATGACTCTAATTGGATAATTTCCATGGCATGTTGGCCCGCCCCTTGGGTGGGCCTTGATCAGTGGAGCCATATAAATGAGCTTAAGGGCAGAGGGAACTCAGTGCAGCTGTGAATGACATGTTTGAAGAGGAACTGCAGCCCAGAAAGGAACGTCCTGGGAGAAAGCCATTTTGAAACCAGAACTTTGGAGCAGATGCTAGCCACGTGCCTTCCCAGCTAACAGAGGTTTTCTGGACACCACCCGCTAATCTCCAGTGAAGGTACCCAATTGCTGATGTGTTACCTTGGACACTTTATGGCCTTAAGACTGTAACTGTGTAGCCAAATAAACCCCCTTTTATTAAAGCCAATCCAACTCTGGTGTTTTGCATTCTAGCAGCATTAGCAAACTGGAACAGTGCCTTTTTGACCAAAAGGGGGAAAAGAAAGGCAACAAAATAAGGTTTCAGTGGCTAAGAAATATCAAATAGTCAAGAGGCTGTCCTGGAGATTACTCCTATGCAAGATTCAGGTAGATATGCCAAATGACCACAATATGATAAGCCCAAGTCAACAGCAGTCCTGAAGACCCTAAAGAATGCCCAGATCCCTATCTGAGACTCTTTATAAAAGTTTCACTCACTAAGTTTATTGAAGTTAAATCCTCCAGAGAACTCCTATGCCAGCGAAGTCCCCAAACCCAGAGGCAATAGCCTCTTCAAGAACATCAACCAGATGTGTCTCCTTTTCCCATTTTGTTGACACCCCTTTACGACGTGAACATGTTAAGGTGGTCACTGCATAGACACCCCTGAAGACTGGGAAAATGATTAAACTAGAGGAAGGGGCAGCAACAGACAAGATGGAATTTAACAAAGAAATATGAATACTGAATCTCCATATAATTTTCTTTTTCTTAGTTACTAGGCTATTAGAATAGCTAGAAGAAAAGAACTGAAATGGTAGAACTGTAACCCATAGCACTCTTTGAAATTTACTATGTAACTACTTGTTAAACTGCACTTTGAAAGTTACCACCTTTTTGCATGTATGTTTTATTTCACAATACAGAAATAACTGAAACTAACTATATAACTGTAACCCATAATATTCTTTGAAATTTGTTCTCTAACTACTTGTTAAATTGCACTTGGAAAGTTATCACTTCTATGTAAATATGTTATATTCCAAAATAAATAAATAAATAAATAAGCAAAAAAAAAAAGTCATAACTTTACTGGGATGATGTGAAGACTAATTAAGATTCATTTATCCCTTCTAGTCAACATTACATTGGAAGTTCTAGCCAGGCCAACCAGGCAAGAAAATAAAATAAAATGCATTCAGACTATAAGGAAAAACGTGAAACACCCCTTGAGCTACCATAGAGCCCCCCAATTCTACTCCTAGATATTTCATTTCATGAGAAATGAAATGAAGTGAGAAATGAAAACATATGTCCACACAAAAATTGCAGGCGAATGTACACAGCAGTATTATTCATCCTAGCCCAAACCAGAAAACACAAATAGATGGATACAAATGTGGTCTCTCCACACCACAGCGAATTACTCAGCCATGAAAAGCAGTGAAGTACATGCTACAATATGGCTAAGCCTTGAAACTATTACACTGAGTGGAGGAGGCCACTCACAAATGGGTCCATTTCTATGAAATGTCCAGAGTAGGCAAATGTATGGAGACAGAAAGGAGATCAGTGGTTGCCTAGGACTGGAGAATGGGAACTAAAGGATGACAGCTAGAGGGTTATTGTGATGAAAGTGTTCAAAAATTGCTCCTGCTGATGGCTGCACAACTCTGTGAATATACTAAAACCATTAAATCATATACTTTAAACAGGTGAATTCTATGATATATGAATTATATTGCAATAAAGCTATTATCAAAAGCTCCTTGTATTCATTCAACAAACATTTACTGAGTAGCCATTATGTACCAAGCACTGGCCTAGGATACATCAGCAAAAGAAACAGAAAAGATCCCTGCCGGCTAGGGAGAGGAGACAGGCAACAGACACACTAAAGAAGTAAATTATATCTCCTGTTAGAAGGTGATAAGTGCTATTCCGAGGAAGAGAACCAGACCAGGAGGATCCAGTGTGCAGGGGAAGGACACATGGCACAACTGGGGCAGGTGACACAGCACAGACTTGAGGAAGGTGAGGAGTGGCCCTGGCTCCGTGGACGCTCCGTGGAGGGGTCTTGCTGGAGAGAGTGCCGGTGATCGGGCGGGGTGTGCCGCACCCCGAGGAGCAGCAGGGAGGGCAGGGAGCAGTGAGTGGGACAGGAGGCAGGCCCCCTGCGCCATCCCACAGCCTGAAGCCGGGGTGGGGCTTGAGCAGAGTGTCATGGGTAAACCTGCGTCTTAAAGGATCCCTCTGGCTGCCCTGTTGAGAAGCAACCCCAGGGGGCAAGGAGAGAGCTGGGGCACCTGCAGGAGGTGAGGGGTCACTGCCGATGCCCACCCGTCCTCCTGGCACCCCGCGGGAACACTCTCACCCGGCCCTGGAGTCAGGTGTCCCACTGCCCCCAAGCCTCCCTCCCTCTGCCCAGGTTCTGGCCGTGCTCTAGACTGTGGCGGCCTTTGCAGAGACAAGGGGTCAGGAGGGGCCACGGCCGAGCCCCAAGGCCTCCAGAGGATGGACAAGCAGAGGGGACCAGGAAGCAGCAGCCACGAGGTGGGAGGAAAACCTCCTGAAGCCAGGTGAGGATGACAGTCGGACGCCGATCGAGGGTCCAGTAAGACAAGGAACGAGGACTGACCGCTGCAGCAGCCACGCCAGTCCCGGGGGTCCCAGCCGAGGGAATGCCTGCACAGAGGTCAGCACCTTGCCCACGTGTCACGGCCCCTCCACAGAGACCACTGCAGGCTGGGGGGCCGGGTCCTCCCATGCAGATGTCCTCCTTTGCCACCCGGCCTGACTCACGCCCACCCCAGCCCAGAGCAGCCGGTCCCACATCCCTGTGGCTGCCCCTCGGTCCTGGCAGGATCTGGCTGCCAGCGCCACTCCGGGCCAGGGCAGCCCCAGGCCCCTGTGTGGGGCTCAGGCCCAGCTCTCAGCCCCACAGCCTCTGCCCAGCCTGTAGGGTGGCCTCTTCCTCAGCCCCCAGCCCACTGCACCAAGAGCCTGGGGTTTTAACTCTGGGGCTTATCCAGCAGCCAAATGCAGAGGAATAACTTACAAAATTGTAATACTACATGAAATTGCTAAGTACATATATAAAGCTAATGTCACTGTAATATTAAAATACTAAATTCATTTGTATACTTTTTATTTAAATTGTTGGGGCAACTTGCCACAGTTGATTACAAATTCTGAGCAGGGTATATTGTTCGGGCCAATTATGAAACGGGGTGTAAGTACTGTGAAAAGTACTTGTAATATGCAGAAAACCATTTGTAAAACGAGGTTTGGTTTTTCCTCCCCGTGGTGGCACGACTCCATGCCTGCCCTCCTTGGCCGCATGGCTCCGGCAGGGCCAGCCTCTGTCCCACACCCCCAGCCTGGCTCCTCAACTTTTCGGTCGCTGCAGTGGCTGGAATTCACCACGACTCAACCTCCTGCCTCTCCTGGGGGAGGTAGCCCTGGATGAGGCGTGGACACCCCCAGCGCAGGTGAGCAGAACCTGTGGGGCCCAGGCAGGTGAGCACACCTGTCAGGCCTGCCCGCGCTGCCTCCACACACCAGGAAGTTGCCTGCAAACGGCTCCTGCAGGACCACTCCAAAGTGCAGGCCACTGGCACCCCAGGAGTGACCCCTCCCCCAGTGAGCTGGTGGGTACCTGCCTGGCTCCCTGCCCTTGGTGAGCCCACCCTGCGGCATGTTTCCCCCGGCCTCCGAGGGACGCCAGCAGAACCGAGCCCAGATGCCCACAGTGCTGACTGCTTCTGAGAAGCGGGGATTTTGAATCCCCCCCCCCGACTCTTCTCCCTGACCTCTCAACAAGCTTCCTGGGATCCCTTCCTGAGGAAGCCGCTTGCACCCAAACCCTCACCTGAGGACCTGCCCTGGGGAGCCACAGGAAGGCATCGAGTGACTGCCCTTTCTGGGCCCCGCTCCCTCGCTGTTAAACGGATGTGACAGCATCGGGCCTCTGAGGGACTCCAAGCAGGTAGGAGTCCCCGTCTCTTCCTTCTGCCAAACAACCCACAGCAGGGACTCGGCCGCGGCCTCTCGTCGGACGGTCCGAGGCTCCATGCAGACGCGCACGAAGGACCCTGAACACAAGTGCACGGCCCAGCATGCTTGGCACTGGTGATGGCCCAGGGAGCTGCTCCCTGCCCTCGAGGACTCCTGGTCTGACAGAGGAGCCTTTCATCCATCCATCCATCCACACATCCGACATGTTTGCTGTGTGCCTGCTACGTGCTGTGCAAGTCACACGGACACAGGGACACGGACACTAAGCAGACAACTCAGATAGTAAACAAGTGCCCGAAAGAAAATTAACTTTGTGCCATAATAAAGAGTGGAGGGGTCTACTTTGGTTTGGGCAAGCAGGGAAGGCTTCTCTAAGATGAGGCTGGGGTGGCAAGAAGCTGAGTGATGCGTGTGGCAAAGAGGAATAAACAGGGGCCTGGGCGGGCAAGGGCAGAGTGCTGGGTAGCCGAGGGCAAGGAGGGAGTAACCATCCCATGGAGAATCCAGAAGGCCTCCCGGGGCGGTGGGGACTGAGCACAGCCCCTGTCACCAGGAGCCGGAGGATGAGCCGAGGCCGCTCTCCAGGCCTGAACCCAGAAGATGTGGGTGGGGCCCGGCTCCAGGGCCACCCGCGCCTTCCACAGCAATCCCCTTCTGTTGGGAAACAATCATGTTTGTTTTCTTTTCTAAGTTCTGGACTGAGGCCACATGATAATTACAAAACACACTGCCCATAATGTGTTCTAAACTGTCTCCACATAGAATGTGGTTTTAGGAATAATACATAAAATGCTTAATAAAAATTAATGTGGGAAGGGAGTCGTTGGCCCCACTCAGAAATAAAATCGGTATTGATTTCTGTGCCCAGAGTCATGTGACGAGTGATGGCATCGGGCCCTGCCTCCTCGACCTCGGACACGGTCCACCTGGGTGGCCCACTCCTCTGGGACCACCTCAGTCCCGACGTGAGCACGTGAGGGTCCTGGGAGAGGATGAGTCATTGCAGCTCCCCATTTTCCCCAAGCCCTCATCCATCACTGCACCCCCAGAGCCGACGACAGCACCAGGCAGACACATGATTAGAAATGGCTGAAAGGAGCTCTTGGAGAGACTCAGCTCAGCCAGACCCAGTGGTCCTGGAGAACTGGGGTGCTCCGGGGTGCAGAGGAGAAAGTGACACGCTCCCATCCCTAGGCTGTTTGGCCTCGAAACCCAAGAGTGACAAGCACCAAACCAAGAGACCCGGGTGGGCCTCTGAGTGCCGGAGAAGAAGGCGGGAAGCCGGATGTCAGGGAGTGGGGAAGGGGAGTAGAATACAAAGATCAGGTGGGCAGAGTGGGCAGAACACAGGGACACAGGAGAAAGGAGCAGGGCTATGCTGCTCGGGAGGGACAGGGGGCACAGATGAGGCCAGCTGGGAGGGCAGCACAAATGAAGGCTCTCATCCTCAGAGCCTCCCATTCCACTCCCCTCTGGACCCCTGGGCTGTTGGGGTGCAGCAGAGACCAGCACCTCCCATGGAGCTCTCCATCCCCTGCTCCAGCTCCCCAAGTTTCCAGAGCCAGGACTCTGCAGGGCTTCCTCCATCCTCCTGCCACAGCACTGGCCACCCAGCCAGCTTCCTCTCAGCAGTCCTCACCCCAAGAGTTGTCAGCCACACGGGAAAGGAGAGCCCTAGGGCTCCATCTCCACACTCAAAATTGTTGATCTCCTCAAACTTCTGATCTGACAAGAGCACAGAGTTGACTCTCTTTCCTTCCTTAGATACCGATAAATATTTTTTAGATTTTTAAATTTCCTAAATGAAAAGTTGTTAAGAGAGTGAGCCCCAGGGTCTGAGTTCAAGTCCTACCTCTGTCACTTCCCTAAACCTCAGTTTTCTCATTTGTAAAGCAGACAAAAATAATATCTATCTCCTGGGATTAAAGGAGATGATGAATTTAAATGACTTAGCTGAATGCCTGGCAAATAATAAGTGATGTGTAAGTTACTGAATGAGGGGGTTTGGGTGGTGGTGATGACGATGGTGATGATTGTGATGGTGAAGACGGTGAAGATGGTGATGATGGTGATGACGATGGTGATGGTGATGATGGTGAAGGCGGTGATGATGGGGATGACGGGTGTGGTGACGGGATACTCTCTGGTTTACAGGCATCATCTGACTGATATATCTAAAAACCAGATGGCTAAAAACTCTGCTCACAGCCCAATTCTATAAGCCAGAACTCTCCATCCTTCCCCAGGTCTCCGGTCCTGTAGGCTCAGCAGATCCAGCACAAATCCTTATTCATTAAAAAGAAGTTCAAAGGAAATGAGCCCCTCCCTGTCTTGGCTCACAGTCACAGAAACCTCATCCCCACTCCGGCCCCATCCACAGGCTTCCACCTTCAGCCACCAGCAATACCAGGCTCCACCAGAAACACTTAGCATCATCTCTCTCCCCTGAACCCCCAGCTGCTAAACCAGTTATTGTATTTTACTTTCATTGGAAATTCTATCACTTTGTTCTAAATCCCACAGTGTACGAAACATCAAGTGTCTTCCTCCGATAAGAGACACAGCAGAAAAAAGGCCACATTAGATACTGCCTATTATCTGAGCTATTTCTGTCAGCAACTGCCTCATCTTTGGCGTGTGCCAATGGCACAGACTCCCAATAACCAAGTCCAGTCTCCCAGGCCTTCAAGCCAAGAAACTGGATGCTCTCTCCACAAGCCCGAGTGCGGCTCAGCCCCAGGGTTTTGTTTTCCAGAAGGTTTTAAAAGAAAACAAACAGGAAGGCAATTTTATGGGGTTATTCTTTAGATTCAGGTTCATCACCCCAAACAGACCCCTGATAGCCACAAGTCACAAGAACGTGGGGGCTGCTGGGAGCCAGGGGTCCCGGGCTTGCGCTCCAGACGGCCATCCTTTTGTGACCCTGAGCCCACCCCTCTGAACAAAGGAGTGAGTGAGGGCCTGGCCGAGGGCTCTCTAGGGCTCCCTCCATTCAGACAGGAAATAACCGCGATCTCCACGCTTGGAGCAGAAACGTCAGCTGGTCCTTTACAATACAGGAAGGAAAAATCATTCACTCCAGCTCAGAAAGGCCACGGAAAAGTTGACTTCTTGCAAATGTTTTCTTTACCAAAGCCAAATCCCAGAGCTGATATGATGTGGGGCGGATTGGACAATTAAAGCAGGCGCACAGAATACAAATCGGCATTTGTTCAGCCGGGTCGAGAGGAGATCGCCATTTCCTTCCTCCCACAAGTCAATTTACTCAGAGAGCAGCCTTTTCTCCAGATAAGCACATTGACTTTAAAATAAAGTGTGTGCCAACAGCTGCAGCCCTGTGACAGAGCAGGCAGAGACATGGCAGGGAATGATAATTAAATATATTTTCATCATCTGTCATTTTTTTTTTTCTGCTACAGGTGCCAGGGTAATAAATCTGGACTTGCCTCCTTTGTCAGCTGGCAGTGAACACATTTTAACGTGCAATCTCCTGGGAGGAATTAAGAGTCACTTGGCCTTGTAAAGGAGGAAGGGTTTCACTTCCAAATTGCCAAGTGGGGAAGTCACAGCTGATTGGTTCCATAATACTTTATTATTCGACAATATATATGCCTGGGGTTATATTTCAGAACACCACACCTACGGGATAACCAGATCTCCAAGAGAGTTGTCATCAAATTCTAGAATGAAAACTTATCTGGGGAGATTTTCACCATGATTTCTTTTTATGAATTCCACATTTAATGTATTATTGACGAAGCATATACTAATACTGTAATGCTTTTCCTCTGTTCTTTAAATTCCCTGACAGTTTTTTCCCCCTTGCAGCACACAGCAGGGAGATCTGTCGCCCTCGCTGCCTGCAGTCTGAGCTAAGTGCTTTCGATTGGCCTCCGGAGTTTGGGTGACTCCTAATTTTGACAATCTAATGGCTCCTTCTCCCCAGGGGCGGGCTCTAGTGAGCAGTCTTCCGAAAAGCCCACTAAATTGGCATATCGGGGCTGCTGGGGAGCCTTTGCTCCTCTCTGACGACGCCTCCCCAGCCAAATACTTCTGCTGAAAAACAGTTCTGGCTACAGCCAGGACGTGGGGCAGCTGAGCAGGGCAGGTGCAGGCGAGAGACCATTTCCACTTCCGCCCCAGCACCTGCAGCGGGAGCCCTGGGAGGAGTGGGGGCTTCCACAGCAGGCACCACAGTCACCCCAGCTTTTCTTCCTGCTCCTCCCAGGAATGTCCTAGGTCATGTGTTGAACTGTGTCCCCCCAAAAAGAGGCATCGAAGGCCTAAACCCCAGGACCTCAGAACATGAGGCATCGAAGGCCTAACCCCAGGACCTCAGAACATGACCTTACTTGGAAACAGGGCCATTGCAGGGGGTATTAGGCAAGTGAAAACGAGGCCCCACTGGGGAAGGTGGGCATACTCCAACATGACTGGGTCCATGTCAGAAGAGAACCAGACACAGACAGACGACACGGGGAAGACGACGGGGCAGCACTGCAGGGTTGGGCATCCCGCCAGGGTCACCGAGGGGCTGGGGAGGCAGGGAAGGAGCCAACCCTGCCGGTTTTCAGGGGCCCTGGCCCTGCCCACACCTCAATTTCAGACATCTTCGGAACCTGCAAGAATCAGTTCCTGCTGTTTTAAGCCTCCAGGTTTGTGGAAGTTTGTTTCAACGGCCCCAGGAAACCAATGCATCCTGGAAAGGAACATGCCAAGCCAGGACCCAGCATGAGGTTAGGGCGCAGTTGGCACCCACACAGCCTCAGTCACTCATGAGGGGGCCCATGGGCACGACTCCTTGACTGAGGGCCACAAGCGATGGTGCCCTCCACCAGCATGGCTGAACTTCTCAGGTCTACACCCCCCAGCAGGCACCTGGGCTCAGCCAGATTGCCTTAGACTGCCACCTTGGGTCGATGCCCCGTCTATGAAAATGCTTTAAAAATAATATTGGCCTCTCGTTTTACTGACCACAGGTGCTTTCCCGTGGTGGGCTGGGTGGGCAGGATGACAGGCAACCCAACTCCAAAGAGACATCCATGGAGAATCCAATGTGAAGTCCAATTAAATTCCTAGGAGGCTTTGTTTTAGAACTGACAAGCCAATTCTAAAACCCACATGCAAATACAAAGGTCCTAGAGTGGCCAAAGCAATTCTGAAAGAGAGAATCAAGTTGGAGAGCTAACACTATCTTGAAATCAGGATTTCAAGTCTTGGTACAGTACAGTAATCAAGACAGGGCGGTATTGGCTTAAAGACAGACAATTGATCAATGAAACAGAACAGAGCCCAGAAATAGACGCTCATATATATGGGCAACTGATTTTTGACAATGGGGCAAAAGGCAATTCAGTGGAGAAAGGGGAGTCTTTTCAACAAACAGTGCTAGAATAATTTGACATCTATATACAAAAATGGAAAAATGAACATCAACATGTACTGACACTATATACACACAAAAATTAACTCAAAATGGATTATAGACCTAAGGGTAAGATCTATAACACCTCCAGAAGAAAACAAGAGAAACTTTTTGTGCCCCGGGTTAGGAAAGGATTGCTTAGATACAACACCAAAATCATGATCATAGAAACAAAGCAACAAGAAAAGATAAATTAGACTTCATCAAAATTTAAAACTTGTTTTCATAACACAGTTACCACGAGACACCACTTCACACCTACTAGGATGAGTGTAATAAAACAGAAAGGAAAATAACAAATGCTGGTGAGGACGTGGAGAACTAGGAGCCCTCGTAAATTACGGGTGGGAATGGTACAACAACTGTGGAAAACAGTTTGGTGGCTCCTCAAAACATTAAACATAGAATTACCATATGACCCAGCAATTCCACTCCCAGGTATATGCCCCAAAGAATTGAAAGTGGGAATTCAAACATATACTTGTATGTGAATGTTTATAGTACAATTATTTACAATAGCCCAAAGATGGAAACAAGCCAAGTGTCCACCAACAGATGAACAGATAATGAAATAGGGTATGTCCATACAATGGATTATCATTCAGTCATAAAAAGCAATGGGGGACTGACATACCCAAAGCATAGATGAACCCTGAAAACATGCTAAGTGAAAGAAGTCAGTCACAAAAGGCCACACAATGTATGAAAAATGAAATATCTCGAATAGGCAAATTCAGAGAGGCAGAAAGTAGATTAAAGGTTACCAGGGGCTCGGGGAAGGAGGAATGGGGAGCTATTGCTTAATAGGTACAGAGTTTCTCTTTGGAGTGATGGAAACTTCTGGAAATGATAGTACAGCACTGTAAATGTAATTAATGTTTCAGTTAACATGGCAAATTTTATGTTTTATATATTTTACCACAATTTAACAAATGATACAGTTAGAAGACAAGCCAGGAAACTTCTGGAAATGATAGTATAGCACTGTAAATGTAATTAATGTTTCAGTTAACATGGCAAATTTTATGTTTTATATATTTTACCACAATTTAACAAATGATACAGTTAGAAGACAAGCCACTGACTGGGAGAAAAATCTTTGCAAAGGTTATATCTGATAAAGGACTTGTGTCTAAAACATAAAAAAACTCTCAAAACTCAATCACAAGAAAGCAAATAATCCTATTTTTAGAAATGGACAGAAAAACTGGACATCTCACCAAAGAAGATACATGGGTGGCAAATAAGCACTTGAAAAGATGCTCGGCATTATTGATTAATTATTAGGGAAATGAAAATTAAAACATGATGAGATATCACTGCATTTCCACAAGAATGGCTGAAATGAAAAAGAGTAACCATACAAAACGCTTGGCGAGGACGTGAAGGACCCAGCGCGCTCACACCCTGCTCACGGGAATGCAAACTGGTGCAGCCACTTTGGAAAGCAAAGATCCAAGCATTCCACTCCTAGATACTTATGCAAGAGAAACAGAAGCATACAGCCACACAAGGACTTGTGTGCTAATGTCCATGGCAGTTTTTTGTGATCATCAAAAACCGGAAATAACCCGTATGTCCATCAACAGGTGAAAGGACAAATCATCTCTGTGATGTTTTGTATATTTATGTCCCCCAGAAAAACCCATATTCTTTAATGCATTTTTGTGGGGGCAGACATATTAGTGTGGATTGGGTTGGAACCTATTGGTTCAGTGTCCATGGAGATGTGACCCACCCGACTGTAGGTGATAACTTTGGATAATTTCCATGGAGGTGTGGCCCCACCAATTCAGCCTGGGCCTTGTTTAGTTCACTGGAGCACTATATAAGCTTAGACAGAAGCTCACAGCTAGCTGGAGCTGAGACATACATTTTGAAGACAGCCATTGGTAGCTGATGCAGATATTTTCGAGAATGCCACTTTGAAACGCAACCTGGGAGCAAGCAGACGCCAGCCACGTGCCTTCCCAGTTCACAAAGGTTTTCCGGATGCCAATGGCCTTTCTCCAGTGAAGGTACCCTTTGTTGATGGACACTTTGTGGCCTTAAGACTATAACCGTGTAACCAAATAAACTGCCTTTTATAAAAGCCAATCCATTTCAGGTGTTTTGCATTGCCGTATTAGCAAACCAGAACAGTCTCATATCCACACAATGGAATACCACCCAGAAGTAAAAAGGAATGAAGTACTGATACACAACAACATGCATGAATCTCAAAATGATTACACCCAGTGTAAAGGAGCCAGACCAAAAAAGATTCCATTTATATAAAACTCCAGGAAATGCAAACTGATCTCAATGATGGAAAGCAGATTAGTGGTTGCCTGGGGAGGGAAGTGGAAGAACTGAAGCCAGAGGTTGGTGACAAAGGAGCTGAAGGAAACTTTCAGGGTGATGGATATGTTCATTATCTTGATTTGGTGATGGTTTCAAGGGTACACACATATGCCAACTCTTACCGAACTGTACATTTTAAATACGTGCAGTTCATTATACATCAGTTATGTCTCCATAAAGGTGTTTTTTTTAAAAAAAGGATACAATGTGAGTGGTGCCCCCAAACCTGTATAAGGGGGTTCTGGGATGTACAGGTGCTATTACGCTCAGGAAAAATAAAAAGAAAATGAATGTCCAAAAGGAACAGTAATTTGTCCATGGCGAGTGGTAGAAAAGCTTGCACTGGAATTAAAAAACATCCCCTCATTCATTCATTCATTCCAAAAAGTTATATCCCAAGCCCTGAGGATATAAAGAAACTAGAAACTAGAACCTCAACTAATGCATGTGCTAATTGTTCTAGATCTTGGTCACAAGTGCCCAAGCCTGCACACAGGTGTGAGGCGTATTCACCTGGCCAAGTTGTCCCATTGAGTGAGCCAACGAAAATCACATGAAGGTTTTGTGTCATCTGCAAGATGAGGACAGCAGCAGTACTGACCTCTTAGGGCTGCTATGAGTTAATAAGTTCCCCTGTGTGTGATCCTTAGAACAAAGCCTGGCATGTTCAAACACAGCAAGTGTGAGTGGCATACAGTATTATAATTATCACTCTGTATCCCTACAATTGTCACTGTTACTAAACTATCTGTAGACACACAACAGGTGAGAAAAGTGACTGCTACTCTTTTTGCTTTTCTGCATTTCCTTGCTTTTCCTCGTTTGCTGTATTACTTCTGGAACTTAAAAACTGAAGTATATAAAAAATCCAAATGGTCATATATGCTAGAATGCTGAAAACACAAGCTCTGAGCACACTTTCCAGGCAAGCCCCCAGGGCGTGCTGGCCGGTGGGCTCCCTCTCCCCCCTGAGCTAGGTGGACAGCCTGGCTGCCTTCCTACAGAAGCCCCCCAGGGCCCACACCCAGGGCAGACTGACCCTGGGGAGGCTTGAGCAGAGGTATCTCAGCCCTTTGATCTCACCAGACAGAAGGTATCTCCCCCTTGAGGAAGGGCCAAGGAACACGAAAGTCAAAATTGGGGCTTTAGGGTTTCCAGAGCAGAGGCGCAGGAGAGTGAGAGCCAGCGGCAGGTGCGTGCTGGAGCCGGTGGGGGGGGGGGGACACCAGCGAGGCTGTGCCCGCTTCTCAGGAGGGGCCCATCACATACACCCTGTGCCCGACAACAGATTTGGCTAAAGAGTGGAAGGGCCAGGGGCAGCCAGAAGCCCCTCGCTCCCCAAGAGGGAAAGGCAGGTGCCAGAAAGAGCTGGCCCTGGACAGGCCTGGCCGTGGGGACGAAAAAACGCAGCAGTGGCCTGTGAGCACTGACAGACGGAGACCCGGCAAATGGCAGGAGGGAGGGCCAGACCCCTCCTGTCCCCTGCTCCCCGCACGTGGCCGCTCCCGAGGATGGCCTGGGGCAAGCCCTTATCTCGGTAGTGAAAGCCCGGATTAAACGATTACGATCTGCACCTGGAGGAAAAAAGGACTGGCATAGAAATCAGTCCAGTTGTGGAAAGATGGAGAAAGCTCCAGGCTGTGCACCCCGGATGTGGCCCGAGATTGGTTCCCATGACACACACATGGATAGAAACCCCAGTCAGCTGTGTTCACCCTTCTGGATCTGCGCAGGGCGGACCCCTGGGGACAAGATGGAAGGGGGACTGGCTCCCGCCCGGGAGAGCTCAACCTCACCTGGGAGACAGGTGAGGGGACAGATGATTCTAACACTGCAGGTCACCAGAGAGCGGGGGAGGCCAGGCCTGCAAGGCCTCCGAGGAGTGCCATCCGGGCGGCACTCGGGAGGACCAGGTTTGCCAAAGCCCTTCAAGCCCTTCTGGAGAAAGCACCGGCAAAGAGGAGTCAAGACGCCGGGGGCCACCCCACAAGGAGTCTGCAATTCAGCGGAGACAAATGTCAGTGGGAGCAGCCCGACCACAGAGTTGAGCCCCCCAAAGGGAGACTGTGGTGTTCTCAGCTTCTGACAGACATGTCGTTTCCAGAGGGGTTTTATCCATTGCCCACAAGAAGAGGAAAAGTGGCAAAGCAGCGTGTTTTTAATAAAGGAAAACTCACTCCATTTAAAGAACAGTCCTTCTTCTGAGACTGTGTCCTTCCAACTTTTCTTTTATGAAATGTTGAAGATGTATGGTAGTTGGAATTTTTCTAAGTATTGCTTGGCAGAATTAAAAGTTGGCAGCCCCGTAAGTCCCTTCCATTAAAAAAAAAAAAAAAGCAACAGCGATCCGTGAAAGCTCTTGCTCGTTTGAGGGATATTTATTGGGTGCCTAAGACATGCCTGGCACCAAGCTAGGTGCTGAGGAAACAGGGAGCGTAGGTGTGGGCATCGCCTCTGCTGCCCACAGCTCATGGCTAGAGGCCCTGTGTGCAGCGTGAGGCAGTGCCAGGGTCTTCTCTAGGCAGGGTGCCTACAGATGGCCTCTTTGACAAGTAGCATGTAAAATGAGACCTGGAAAATGAGCTGAGCCAACCAAGGGAAGAGCTGAGGAAGAAGGGGTCCAGGTCAGGGGACGTGCAAAGGCCCTGAGGTACAAAAGGAGATCTTGGAAGGGAGGGAGTAGCCGGCTGAGTGAGGGAGACTGGAGGTGCAGGCAGCTGGAACTGCAGGCAGGGGGCACACAGGAGGCAGCTGGGAGGAGCTGTGGGAGAGCCAGGAGGAACATCCACCAGGGCTCGGGTGTGAAGCCCCATTAAAGCGGACACGGTACTGCCCAGCCACCATGTGCTGTCCATCCACAGCTCCTAGGACATGGGCTCCTGCTGACCAAGGAGGTGCGGAAGCCCTGGTCACCCTGATACCTATGTACTGGGCACAGCATTTAAAAATCTTTTCAGACTCCCTATCCTGTAAACCTAGCGGTTTGGGGGCTCCCTACCCTGTGAAGCAAGGGATTACGGATTTAGCACTTCCCGAGAAGGGCACCCAACAAAACAACTAAGGTAATTCTTGCTGGCAAGGGCAAGCATGAGTTGGCAGCAGCAGCAGAGCCGCAGCTGAGTCCTGTCCTGGAGGATTCAGGCCATTGCCTCACAGGGGTGCAGAGAAGCAGCTCCTTCCCCCCACAACACAGGGCTGGGGAGCCCCAGACAGGAGGAGGACAGGATGCAGAGGGAGGGTGGGGCTGGGGACAGAAGGAGGATGAGGCAGAGGGGCACCAGGCCCGTCACCACCCGAGCCACCACCCTCACAAGCAGGGAGGAGTCCACAAAGCTGAGGGCTCATGGCTGGGGAAAGCCCCAAGCCTCTAGGAGGGTGGTTCCCAAACTGTGCACTGAGGCACCCTGGGGAGCGACAGCATAGCTTAAATTTTTGACGGAAACAATCAATAGTTCAATGAGTGGGAACCTGTCAGACGTTGCTGGAACTTCCAGCTTGGGTAATTTACAGCTTCAATGCTGGTCTCCCACAGCCCTTTCAAGGACATCAGGTCGTGGTGCAGCTGGGTTTCCAGTGGTTGCTGGGGCAAAAGGCAAATCCCCCCTACCCCCCACCCCCTCCATTAATATGGAACAGGAAATGAAGGTAAGAAATTTGATTATTTCAGAATGAAATAAATTTGTTTCCTGTCAATTTATGTGTATTGTATTTTCAAACAGCTATTAAGTTGGCAGGACACAAATAAATCTTTCCACCCTAGCTACTTAATAAACAGAAATGTTAGGTAATTTACCTGGTCTTAGGGACGTCATGAAAATCACTGAGGCACTAAGGGGTGCCGTGAACTGAGACAGCATGGGAACTTCTGCTCCAGGAGCAGCCAGGCCCAACGTGGGGCAGGAAGGAGGGTGATAACCAGAAGAACCCAGGCCAAGGAACTCCTAGAGGCTTGCCCTGGCGATTGCCAGCAACTGTCCTGGGCGGCGGCCTCTGAACAACTTACCTCATCCTCAGAACAACGCTGTTTGCCTTGAAGATGAAATTGGCTCATAGATGGAGAGGCCATAAAACATTCCTGTCTAAGGAAGAGCTGGGTAAGGGATGGCTGCGGCTGCTGGTGGTGTGACTTTTATTGTGGCCATGACAGGGCCTGAGGAGATAGAGTAATGACACCTCCCACTGACCAGCTGGTGGGGCAGGAGCTGCCCACTGCAGCGCCCCAGGGGCAAGGTAAGCCCCCAGGGCCAAGGCCACTTTGAAAAGGGCCTCTTGAAAGCCCGAGAGGATAAGTGGGACCAGGTCTCCACCTGTGGGTGACAGGGACCCACCCCAAAAATCTAGATGGGACTAGTCACTCCTGGGGACCAACAGTCCAGGGAGGGCCCTGAGGAGTCACAGGGACCCTTCCCTCAGCTACCATCAGGCCCCACAGACACCCCCTCCCCAGACCTCAGGGCGCAGAGGGGGGCGCGGCAGGCGGGCACCTGGAAAGGCTGAGCCTTGACTCACAGGCGGGGTTCCCTAAAGGGCTGTGTAAGCCATTCAACTCAACTCGCCAAAGTGGACTACACTGTGGGACCCCCACCCCCCTCGCCAGCAAGCAGGGGCAGACCACCCACAGAGAAGGCGCCAAGCTGCGTTTTCTCTGCACCTGAGCAGTGTGAGCGGGTGACCCCATGGTGCACAGTGCAGGCCCGCACCTGGGGCTGCCTCTCTGGAACCAGCCGGTAGCACAACCCGGCGCAGGAGCCGAGGCACAGAATGAGCAGGCCTGGGAGTAGCTGCCTGAACCCCCAGGCCCAGGGGCCCCAGCCTGCACCTCAGCCCACCACCCACAGAGGCCATGATCACGCCTCAAGGCTCAAGGTCAGATAAAGTCGTCAGGACCCCAAGAATGAAGGGCCGGCATGGCCCGTCTTTCTGTAGCCTGGGCAAACCGCCACCACCCAAGAAAGATGACTGTCACATGAAAAACTCCCAGAGAAACGAGACCAGGAGGCAACCCTAGGCTGCCAGAGCCCATCAAAATCACCATCTGCAAGATTGCTACCTGCCCTCCTCAACTCGCTCCACGTCCAAAGGGCTTCATTCCCAGCAGAGTAACAGAAAGGGTGTTCATAGGCTCCCAATAAGATGTGAAAAGTTAGCTCACATTTTTTAAAGTTTATAAATAGCCTTGGAAAAGGAGCTGGAACTCACTTCCTAGTAAATTCAGCTGACCCATTTTCCTCATTTTTCACCAGGAATAGTGACTGTTACCACGGAAAGTAGAGAAGAGTCTAAATATGCATTTCCTCCTCACATGGACCCAGCCCCGGAAAGCAGCGTCTCATCAGCAGGTGGAGGAGGGACGCCAGGCCAGGCAGGGCTGCCCTCTGTGACCACCGCGCCCTTCGGAGGGACACTGGAGGGGTCCAAAGCCGCGCAGCTGCCACATCCCAGCTCAGAGAAGCCGCCGAGACGAAGGGGCAGGCCCGGCTCCTGGCTCCCAGAGGTCTCTGCTCCAGCGTCACTTAGCATGGCCAAGCTCTCCCTGGCCTCAGCCCCCCCGCATCTGTCTTTCCGCCATCCTTATCGTCTGTCTCCCCAACTAGAGGCCAAGCTCCAAGAGAGAAAGGATCCTTCTCGTTTTGTTCCATCTTTATACCCAGTCCTCAGGATGGTGCTGGGCAATTGTCAGCCACTCAGTAAATATTTGTGAAATGAGTAAGTGACCGTGGCCAGGCCTGGCCAGGACGTGCAGCCTGTAACTGCTCCCGGTGCAATTCCACTCTCTCGTCAGTAAACATATCCAAGTGACCCTGTCACAGGCAGCTCCTGACCAGCTTGCCTGTTAGCCTCAGGGGTCCTTGTTGCCTTGGAGAAGCGTCTTTCTCCCTCCTTTTAGCAAGGGCAGTGGTCTGAAGCAATTATTCTGGGGACTCAGAGAGAAAGAAGTCGACTTCCCTGGCAGCCCATGGCGAAGGCGTTCGCTGCTCTGGCCCTAGCACCCAGGAGCTGCCTGGCTCAGGATGGGCGCTTTACAATTACTGGTGAATGAGTGACAGGATTGGAGCAGCCAGTGGTGCCCTCTGGCCCCAGTTTCCCCTGGGCAGAGTCTCATGCTGGCCCACCGACTGGCGTCTCACCAGCTTCCTGACGGCGGCCTTGAGGTGGACCAATGCCTCATCCAGGGCTGGTGGCAGCCTCTCTGGGAGAACTGCCGGGGCTACTTTGCTCAGAAGGCGCAGGGCAGGGCAGACACGCTGAGCCCCCCACCACTGGTTTTCCCTGGCACCCCAGGAAATGCAGAGAAGGGGCAGGCAAGGCTGGCTGGGCCAAGCCTGGAGGGCCTCCTGGAGACAGGAGCTCATGATCCTGAGGGAATGGGGAGCTGCT
The DNA here is from genome assembly GCA_004027775.1 of Bradypus variegatus. Lineage (NCBI taxonomy): Eukaryota > Metazoa > Chordata > Mammalia > Pilosa > Bradypodidae > Bradypus > Bradypus variegatus. The sequence goes on from PVKY010000236.1 coordinate 20,167, forward strand.
GAAGGCTGCTGAGCTGGAGCTCCCTGGGGTCAAACCTTCAGGGGTCTGAAGGAGAGGAGCTCCAGGAGGCTCCACACAGAGACCATGAGGCTGGGGGGAGAAGGGAAGTCAACGGCACTGGGAAGCCTGGGTGTCTGTGGAGGCAGGACGCTGGGGTGGGATTCAAGGGGGAGGGCCCGGAGGCCAGCAAGGCTGGTTTTCAACACTCAGGACACCGATGCTTGGCAGGTACCCATGGCTCTTCCCCCACAGCCAGCAGACCAGCTCAGTTCCTGGGCAAAGGAGCCTGTGGAGCTGCCCACTTCCTGCATAGGAGGCTCCTCACAGGCCGTTTGAAACCCACTTTGCAGCCACATCCACCACCTCCATGCACGTGCCTCGACGCTGACAGGCTGTCCTTCTGGGGCCAAAGGGGATGGCCTGGGCACCAGCGAGCTCACCTGTCCGTGAGGCTGTCTGAGAGGCCACAGAGACGGCCTACGACCCTTCAATCCTCACCTTAAACCCCCTCACCTGAGGAAACTTTTGCATCCTGTTTCCTGGAGGCCAAAGCCAGCTGGCACACAAACAAGGGTTCTGACTGGGGTGACAAGGGGATGATGTGATCACTATACACTCAGCAGCACATACTTGCCCTTCTCGCTCCCACAGAAGCCACAGCCTTCACACCCAGCAGATGCCCACAGGATTGAGGGTTCACACTCGGCAGGGATCCCACAGAGGCAGAGGGTTCACACTCAGCAGGCGCCCACAGGGGCTGGGGGTTCACACTCAGCAGGCACCCACAGGACTCAGGGTTCACACTCGGCAGACACCCACAGGACTGGGGGTTCACACTCGGCAGGCACCCACACGACTGAGGGTTCACAATCGGCAGGCACCCACAGGACTGGGGGTTCACACTCAGCAGGCACCCACTGGACTGGGGGTTCACACTCAGCAGGCACCCACAGGACTCGGGGTTCACACTCGGCAGGCACCCACAGGACTGGGGGTTCACACTCGGCAGGCACCCACAGGACTGGGGGTTCACACTCGGTAGGCACCCAAAGGACTGGGGGTTCACACTCGGCAGGATCCCACAGAGGCAGAAGGTTCACACTCGGCAGAATCCCACAGGGGCTGGGGGTTCACACTCGGCAGGAGCCCACAGGGGCTGGGGGTTCACACTCGGCAGGAGCCCACAGGGGCTGGGGGCTGCCTTCTTACATAGGGAGCGCTTGGCATTCTGCAAGTTCAGACTGTATCACTGAAGTCTCTCTTCTTTTTTTGGTTATTTTTCTAAATTGACTTTAATTCATCATCTCTATTATAATCATAAAAGAGCTTAATTGATACTTATATAATGGAATCCACCTTATTCACGAAATTTATGACTTCACAGAAGTGTGAGCAGGGACCAGGAAGCTGAGCTTGCTACCCCAGGCCGGGAGAGCAGCCCACCCATCCTCCACCAGACACGTTCCTGGAACACTCAGGGGGAGGGGGAGGCCGGAACCCAGCATCCCGATTAAAAACCCAGCTCTATTGGGGTGGCTTTAGACTTGGCCTACCAGATCTCTGTGCTGGTCTGAAACATGTCCACAAATTCTTTGGCATCCCTCCTATCAAAAAGAGGGGTGTAATCCCGCTCCCCTTGAATACAGGCTGCCTCCAATGACTCCCTTGTAACTAACAGAACGCACAGACATGACACTGCGTGACTTCCAAGGCTGGCTACTGCACAAAGGGCCCAACAGCTTCTACTCGGTTCTCTCACCCAGGACATGCCCCCTGTGAGCTCAGAGCCACTGCCTGCAAAGTCTGGCCATCCTGAAGACACCATGTTGGAGACCACCTAAAGGGAGAGAGGGAGGGAGCCCCCAGGAAGTCCCGCTGCTCTGCCCCCAGCTCCTTACATCTTCCCAAAGGCCTTGGAGATGACTCCAACCCAGACACCATCTGGCTGCACAGCACTGGAGACCCCAAGTGAGAACCACTTAGCGCAGCCCAGTCAACCCCCACGACCGGGGACATAAGAACAATGACTGCTGTTGTCATTTGGGATGATTTGTTATGAAGCCAGAAATAACAAGCCATGGCCCTCTGCACTTCTCTGGGAAATGAGGGGATTGGGTAGAAATACCAGATCATGGGCCAGGAAGAGTTTCTGCCAGTCTTTCACAAAGTATGAGAGAGGAAAACCCCAGTAGCCATCAACCAATGAATGGATAAACAGTATGTGGTATATGTGTACAATGGAATACTATTCAGCCACAAAAAAGAATGAAGGTTTGATACATACTACAACATGGATGAATCTTGAAAACATTATGCTACATGAACCAAGCCAGACATAAAACGATGAATATTGTATGAACTTGTTTACATGAAGTATCTAGAATAAGCAAATTCATAGCAGCAGAAAGTAAATTAGAGGTTACCAGGGGCTGGGGGGGAGAAGGATGGGGTGTTAATACCTAATTGGTACAGAGTTTCCGTTTGGGGTGATGGGTAAGTTCTGTTGATGGATAGTGATGACTGTAGCACAACACTGTAAAAGGTAATTAGGGCCACTGAACTGTATGCTTAAAAATGTGTTAAAATGGTAAATTTTATGTTTTATATATACATATATAACCACTTTTTCTACATAAGGGAAAAACAAAACAATTACACTTGAACAAAGTCTTCATAAAGCTAAAGTCACTCCATTTAAAGGAATCTTTATCTTGAAATTATGTTCCTCTTACATTTTTGGTGTTAAGGTATATTTTCTTTTATGAAGTGACAATATAGTAGATGACAATTATCTTTTAATGGCTTTACTTGGTCAAATTAAAAGTTGGTCATCTGACATCAGCCCCAGAAATGTTCCTGAAATTTTACCAGTCCATGAAATCCAAAGTCAGGGAACTGCCTGGTCAACATCAGTTAGATGGGAGCCACCTGGTTAGTTGGTCCAGGGTTATCAGTTAGATGGGAGCCGCCTGGTTAGATGGTCCTGGGTCATCGGTTAGATGGGAGCCACATGGTTAGATAGTCCTGGGCCATTGGTTAGATAGGAGCCACTTGGTTAGTTGGTTCCCGGGTCATCAATTAGATGGAAACCACCTGGTTAGATGGTACTGGGTCATCAGTTAGATGGGAGCCTCCTGGTTAGATGGTCTCCAGTACGTTAGATGGGAGCTGCCTCATTAATGGGTCCCAGGTCATCAATTAGATGGGAGCCGCCTGTTTAGTTGGTCCCGGGTCATCAGTTAGATGGGAGCCACCTGGTTAGATAGTACCAGGTCATGAGCTAGATGGGAGCCACTTGGTTAGTTGGTCCCAGGTCATCGGTTAGATGGGAGCCACCTGGTTAGATGGTACCAGGTCATCAGTTAGATGGAAGCTGCCTAGTTAGTTGGTCCTGGGTCATGGGGTGAGATGGTCTTGGATCACTTTCATACCTCACAGGCTGTGATTTATGAAATTTCTTGTAGAAAAGTGGACTCTGTCTCCTCTCAAACTCTACAAAACCCTGCCCTGTCTTATCGGCTCAGATACCTGGTCCAGGTATAAAACATGCCGTCAATTATGGGGAGCTAGTCCTTACTGGGAGCACCTCCACACCCTTCCTCAGAAAGCAGCCTCCTGCCAGGCCTCTGGCATTGCTGCCCTGCTTCAGGCACCCACTCCTCCTGCCAGCCCCTGGGGCTCCAAAACCACCACGTGGATGGAGAGTTGAAGGGGATTAGGCAGTTACTCCCCAGTGGAGGACAGGCCGGCAGCCTTGGTGCTGACAGGAGGCCCCCTTCACCCTGTCCTCAACCAGCTGCTTCTGGAAAGTCCTGGAGGAGAAGAGTATTTTTTTAATCTAAAGAACTTTACAGTTACACTTGAGCACAGCACAGGCCATTTGTTGTGGGAGCCAATGGGAAGCCAGAGTGTGGGTAATACATGCAAACAAAAAAAGTTCCTTCAATCCCCAGAAAAACACCTTGCTTCCTAAGCCATAGGTCTCCTCCAGCCAGGAGTTGTCCATTCAGGTAGGGTGCCCCAACACAGGAGAGACACACTAACCACCAGAAAAAAGTGTCAGCAGACCTGCACTTTCCAAAAACAGTGTTTTCAGGTCACAAAACAGAGAGATCCCAGCCCCAAAATGCTGTGGACTTCAAGTCTAAGATGGTAAACAGGTCTCAAAATGTTAGCTCTGTGGCGTCTGGCTTGCTGTGGGTCTTGCCTGTTCATCTGTAGCCTGCAGTTGTTTGGGGGTGGCTACATCCTCAAATTTGGGGCCACTATAGTTGACAGGGAGGCTGAGCCAGGTGCAGTTCCTTTTCTCCTTGACATCAAAGGGCATGAATCCCCTCCAGCCATGAGATGATTAACTGGGGGTTACTGGGACTTGAGTGTTTTGTAAATCTCACCACAGCTGATCAGCTTGGCACCACCACCACATTTACCAAGGAGACCAGCCTCCCCTTGCCTTGCCCGACCCCTGCTGTGGGAAGAGGACCATACCAGGGGAGAGGCTCGACAGGAGGGGCTATTGTTGATGGTGTATTGAGGCCAGATAAATGCCGTTTGGAAGCCACAGTATTTCTCGAGCACAACAGTAAAGCCGAGACATTTATATGCAATTGGGAGACATTTATCCTGTGACAACATCCTATTCCAATGACTTTTCTATTATTGCCAATGATTAATGATGTAAATTCTGTCACTTTGGATGACAGATGTGGGGCAGCTGAGGGGCCTTTGCATGTATTACCCACACTCTGGCTTCCCATTGGCTCCCACAACAAATGTGGCCTGTGGTCAAGCGTAACTGTAAAGTTCTTCAGATTAAAAAAATACTCTTCTTCTCCAGGACTTTCCAGGAGCCGCTGGTTAAGGACAGGGTGAAGGCGGCCTCCTGTCAGCACCAAGGCTGCCGGCCTGTCCTCCACTGGGGAGTAACTGCCTAATTCCCGCAAGCAGGAGCTGGGAGGGCCTTAGCCTTTGGGTGCCGATGGACAGACCAGCAAGCGGGCCCAAGGACCTGTGTTCAGGCCCTCGAGGTGCTGGCCCCACCCAGCCCCACCCCTGCCTTGGCCATGCTGCTCTGGGCACCTCCAGTTCCGAGTGCCACACCCGTCTACACCTGAGTGCCTCATGGGTGCCTCCACCCCACTCTTCTGTACTCTCCTGGGTGCCGCATCTCAGGGAAGCCTGTCTCCTTCAGCCTAGTCAGCCAAGACGGGAACTCAGCACTGTCCTCACTCCGATGACCAAGTCCCACAGACTCCTTTCCTTGAAAATCTCTCCAATCTGTCACCTTCCCTCCAGCAACATTTCCACACTCTGGACCAACTGTCACCTAGACTGCTAACAGTTACTTACTAGTCTTAGCAGTTCTCCTTGCATCCAGTCTTACCACTTGTTACAGGTGAACTGTGTCCCTAAGAAAGATGTGTTGAAGTAACCCCCAGGGCTTCACCATGTGACCTTCTTTGGAAATGGGGTTGTTACAGATGGAATTAGGCAAGTCAAGATGAGGTCACACTGGAGGAGGGTGGGTTCTTAATCCAGTATAACTGGTGGGAAATGTGGACACAGATGGACAGGCACATAGGAGAGAAGGTCATGGGATGACCGAGGCAGCAACTGAGTTGTGATGCCACGAGCCAAGGAATGTCAGGGATTGCTGGCCGCCACCAGAAGCCTGGAGAGAAGCACAGAAGAGACTCTTCCCTACAGACCTGAGGGGCGTGGCCCTAGCATCTTGACTTTGGACTTCCAGACTCCAGAATGGTGTGACAATAAACTCCTATTGGTCTAAGTCAGCCAATTTGTTGTCCTTTTTTCTGGGAGCCCAAGCAAACCAAGACACCACCCCTGCCTTCTGCTCGAACCAGGGGCCCCTCACCTGCCTTCCTCTGCACCTCCAATGAACTCATGTGGCTCAGCAGGTCTGGCATCTCCCTGCACCTCCAGCTGGCCTCGCCCTTGCCTCCCCTGCCACACACTAACTTCTTCCCATTTCCTGGCACGATGTGCCCTCTGGACACAGCATCCCCACAGAGTACCAACCCCTGCCTGGAACACTCTTCACCCCCACTGGCCTTGTCTTCTGGCTGCCTCCCACTCAGCCTTCAGGTCTCAGCTGAAATACCCTGTGCTCCAAGAAGCCTCCCTATGCCACCCAACCCAGACCACATGGCTTGGCTGTGGGATCCCAGGAAGCCTCCCCCTCCCCCAAGGAAAGCGCAGGGTGAGCCAGGACCACTGGCCTCTTCATCACCACAGCCCCAGCCACAGCACGGCATCCGGCAATGCCCATTTATTAGGGGGTCCTCATCCCTCCCTAGAACACAATTCCCTGAAGGCCAGCATTGCGGCCAGCTCCTCCCTGGACCCGAGAAGACAGCCATGGGTCCCACGCAGGGCAGGTGCTCAGAACACACTCACAAAGAAACCAGAGATGAGAGAAAAGCCTCATGTGAAAGCACGCGAAACCCAGAGAACCAGTGGACGCATTCATAAGACAGAACCTTAAAAGTTTAAAAAATGAGCGAGAACTGATGGGAAGTGCATGGCTAACATGCGGCCTGTAAATCAAGCTGTTGTAAATGCCACGGAGAGCAGCTTTGTTTCCCTGCAGAAACGCAGGAAGCAGCTGTAATTCAGAGGTGGGGCGGGCCTTACAGGAAGGCTGCTCCGTGGATCTGGGTTCCTGGCATCTCCTAACTCAATTTGGCCATCTTGCTGAGTGGCCTTTCTTGGTAAATGGACGAGCTTCCTACTCAGTGCTGTCTGGACAGGGCCTGGGCTTCGCGCTGGCAGGCGGGAGACCCAGTCACAGCCAGGCCCGGGTGGGCCCCAGCGGCCTCCTCGTGCTAAGGGTAAGATGTGGGGCAGAAACACCAAGAGCGCACAGGCCTCCAGCTCCCTTCTCAGCCCAGTCGGCAGCACTGTCACCACCAAGACTCCCGGGCCTGGGAGCAGTAGAGCAGGATGGGGTTCATGGGTTGTGCCCTGGAGACTTGGGTCCGCTGCCCCACAGCAGGGAAGCTCACAGGCCAAACACGCAGACTCAGGAGGGTAGGCCTGCGCCGGCCTGAGCGTGGCCCGGCAGCGGGAGCAGCTCCCTCTGGCGGGCCCCAGCCTTGGAGGGGCAGAGGCAGGCTCTGTCTACTGCAGGGCCCGCCGCTGTCCCGGGTGACCAGGACCTCTGGAGACCCCATCCTCCTCCCCGAGCCTCAGGCTCCACCTGCAGGGGCTGCATGCCAGAGCCCAGCTGCTGCTTCCGTGGCCCCCTGGCGCCCTCGGCCCCCAGCCCCACCTCACCTCCACCCAGCTCTGCCACGGGGCTCCCCACCTTCCTGCCCCCCAACAGTCCTCTCCTTGTAGCGCACTCCCCCATCTCTCCCTCTGGAACCATGATGTTCACTTGCCCCCCTCTTGTGACTGGAACTCCACAAACTAGAGGCTGGGCAGGGAAAGAATTACAGGCCAAGTCAAAAGACAGAAATTCAGAGTCCTCCTAAAACCGCTCCGTTTCTTGGCTGGGTGAATGCACATGCCCACCACACAAATTATTTCCTAAGTTTGGCTCTTCAGTTCCTGCAGAAAAGGAGAAATCTAATCTTTGAAACCTTCATAAATATATGCATTCTTTTTTTTTTAAATACATAAAACTACTTAAATGAATCCACTTTTGCCTGACAAAGTAGAGGAATCCAAAGCTCCTAGATTTTAAAAGCTTCCATTAAAGCAGCTTTTCTTTCTTCAAAAAATAATGAATTGAAAAATAAATCAGAAGACTTAATTGAGCCCGAGGCCAACAGGTGGCCAGGACCAAGCTTTGTGACAAATCCAGGAAGCCAGAGCAGGGTGCATCCCCTGCTTTTCTTATTTTTGAAACAGCTCTGGCCAAAGGCATGATTTTGAATCGTACAGAATTAGAATTCAGCTGTTTTTTTTCTCAAGCAGTCCCGTATATCTCCATTGGTGCTACGGCAGGCTTGTAAATTAAGATAAAAAGCTGTTCAGAGGGAGACAAGAACGAGTTTCAGGGGAGGGGAGAAAAAGCAGCAGAACACGACTACAATACCCACCCCCCTCAGCACTAACACGTGTTCCCCATTCCCTCAGGCCTGCAGGGCTGAAGGCCCCCAACTTTGTCAAGCCAGGCCTAGGCTGGCTGCATTTCAAAGAGAGAAAAGGTCTGCTGACCCAACCATGACTGTGTGCCCCCTTCTCCCCGAAGGTGTTCCTGGACTGGGCTCTGAGACTGGGGCAGCCCCCCACTAGTCAGAGGTCACAATAAATGGCCAGCAGCTGGGGCACCCTGCAGTCCTGTGAGCACACAATAGGGAACGCATGCGTCTGTGAATTTGCTTTGCTTTAAATGACATTCAAATCCATTGCCTGGAGAGCCTTATGCAGTGCCTGTTTTATATACAGGCATGTCCTCTTATGTACAGACACACAGCAGCGAGCTGGTCGGAGATGGGTCCTGCCTTTCTGCAGCGAGTACCAAACACATCATCTCAGAAAACACTAACTGCGATTACGCTAAGTGTCCCAAAGGCAGCCTAAGGCAATGTGAGTGCCGACCTTCACCCCAGCACAGCCTCCACCCCTCAGGAAGCCTACATGAAGCCTGCACCCCCAAAAACAACGAACTATTCATCCGCCTCCAGATTCATCCTTGCTTGCTCCCAGGCCTGTATCCTGTCAGACATCCTCCTCTGCCACCGAAACCCAGCCCACACCACCTTATCCCCCACCCTCCCCCACCCCCTTCCCCTCCTCCCCTCCTCATCCTTCATTATCCTCCCCCCTCCTCCTCCCCTATCCTCACCATCCTCCCTCCTCCTCCTAACCCCTCATCATCCTCCACCCACTCCTATGCTCCCTTCATCATCCCCTCCCTCATCCTCCTCTCCCTACTCCTCTCCCCCTTCCCCCTCTCCCCTGCTCATCCTTCCTCATTCTCCTCCCCCCTCATTTGCCCCCCCATTTCCCCATCCTCATCCTCACACCCCCCTCCTCTGGACTTTCCCAGCACAATCTCCAGACCAAGCCATGAGCCCGGCCCAGAACAGCCTAACGGGATCAGACAGAAATGCATGTCCATAAGCAACCTGAAAATGTCCAGGAGAAGAGGAGCTTGGAATCCAGAGCATGAAGAGGTGTGGGGGTAGAGGCTTCCAGGAAGAGGCCGATCCGAGTCTACGGTGGAGGAAGCCATGAAGGGAGGTGGGGAACAAGGCACCCTAGGCAGGGACCAGAGCTTGGCCAAAGGCCCCAGGTGTCAAACAAGATGCTGGACAGCAGGGGTGGAAGGCTTCCGTTACCCTGACAGAGCTCTGCTGGGGTGGGCACCATGACAGGGCTGGAAACCCCAAAAGCTCCTCAGCAGGACACTGGTGGAAACAGTGCCTGGCCGTGAACAGCAGGAACTGGGCAAGAGCAGGCAGTGCATGGGGGCACAACGCCCTCCCCAGGCATCCAAGCCAGTGGCTTTGGGTCGCGCAGAGGCAGCCAGACCCAGGACGAGGGCACAGACCGCACCCCCAAGGGATGAGAGGAACTGGGCCCTGAAATAAGAAACACACACACACACCCGCCCTTTTTCGCCAGGAGTCTTCACACACACAGTGCTGCTGCTCCTTCTCACAGGTTCGGGAAGGATGGCACACGGGTTCTCTTGTAGAGACAGGAAACGGAAGCACAGACAGTGTGACACCCCCAAGGTGTCACCTCGGGCCAAACCCTGGCTCTGCCTGTGCCTGTAGCTAGCCCCCACCCTACCTGCTGGCCTGGGTGCTGGAGGGCACAGTGGGAGCAGCTGGGGGCCCAGCCTGGGTGGGCCAGTGTGCCCACCAAGGCTAGCGGTTGAGAGGAGGTGTGGGAGAGGGGCACAGGGGGCTCTGGGGAACCCTGGGAAACAACCTCTGGGGATACCACCTCTTAAGGGGAAAAGGCGTCACCCAAGCAGAACGTCCACAAGATGTAAATTATGAGCTTCTCTGCTGTGGCGGCAGAAATGCCAAGGTTATTTTGAAAAGTATTAAGAAATGTTAATTCCCTGGGGCTCTTTATGTGAAGACAGACTAAAACTGAGAGGACAGAGGGGACTCCAGGAGAGTGACAGAGAGAGACTCACTTTAATATTTCATTAGTGTCTCACTGGCAAGACAACACATTTGCACGCTTGTGACTTCCTGGGAATAACGTCTCTTGCAGAAACGAAGACAGGTGGGGAGGGGAGGCGGTGGCTCAACCTCCCGAAGCAGCCCGTGGAGGCCCGTAGAAGGGCCACGGTCACTTGGGCCAAGGAACCTGCAAGTACAGACCCCCCGGGAGGCCCTGCAGGGACCCCGGATCTGGGACCATGCAGACAACGAGCTGAGAGGCTAAGGAGACACCTTTCCTCGTGGTTCTCACACTGGCTCACAGGGCTGCCCGCTCCATGCCTTTGAGGCAGTAAAGCCCCCCACCAGCTGAGGGGCCTGAAAACCTGGGAACTCAGCTCACTCTCCACTTGCAGCAGGAAGGAGAGGGGAGGGGAAGGCGTGGGGCCAGGTGTGCTGGGCAGTCGCTGTGCACTCCTGGGCACATTCACTTCCTCTACAAACACCCACAAGGCACCGCAAGTGAGCTGGACCCGTCCGCAAAGCCAGGGTAGGGCGGGGAGCACCGACAGCCAACCTGGGGCAGGGGTGAGAAGTCATGTCAGCTGCCCCATGAAGGTTTCACAACAGGCCTGAGAGACAGGTGACAGCTGGAGAAGGTAACTGGCTCAGGCAGGGGCCCTGCCTGCAGGATGTAGGAAGGGGACCCGGAGGCATCTCTGAGTTCTAGCCCCGGCCTGGCTCTCAGGCCCCAGAACCTCCCTGGGAGGGCAGGGAGGGCCTGGCTGACAGACAAAACACACATCAAACACTTCAACACTCTGCAGAGAAGCTTTGTGCTCTGCCTTTCCATTTTGTTCCAAATGTCTCGCTCTCAGTAAACCCAATAGTTACCAACAAGCAGCAGAACTGCTCAGCCCCTCCACCTCATCCTGTCTTCCAGGAAGACACAGGGGAGTCCAAGGAAATGACAAGAGGCAGTGCTCTCTCAGCAACAATGGGCCCCCAAACGCCCTTCTAGACGGCCTTACAGAGCCAGCTGCCGTCCCCAACAGCCATGGCAAGAGTCGAGGGCACCTGCTCTCCAGGGACACCTCCCAAGTCCCTTTAATTTGCTCTATTAATTTAAAGCGCAGGAAGCTAGCCAGGAATAAGCAGGCACAGGGGACGTCTGAAAGGAGGTAAGTAATGCAGCTGCTCCCAACCTAAGGCAACACCTTGTTTCCTCATTAGCAGATGCACCGTGATTTCGGGTGACATCTTGGAGGACAGCTATGGGGACGCACTGCTCCCTTTTAGGCTCAGCCTCGCCAGCCACCTCCCCTTCCTCTCTGGTGAGCAAGTACAAAGCCCTCCCGGCAGAGGTTCAGAGCTGCTGGAGGCCCACAATGGCCTTTGGGAGAAGGCTGGGGGCCTTGCAGCCAGCCCCCAAGCCCCTTCGATCCAGAAGCTACAGCTCGCACAGGGGCCCTGTTCAGGTGACGCGAGCACACCCCTCCACCTTTTAAGAATTTCCTCAATAGGTACTAGCCACCAGTTCCTGACCGTTCGTTGTGCTCTAACAACAGAGAGAAACCAAGATGGCCGTCCCCCCAGTGACATGCTGGAGGGACCCAGGTATGCAGAGAACAGTTTTCCAACAGCTCAAGCATTCATCAAGTTATATCAACATTTTCCCTTCAAAAAACAAAATCAGCATTTCCACTAAAAACAACAACAAAAACCTGAGCTGGCTTTATTGTGAGGCTCGAATGCAGCAGAAGCACTTTTGTAGGGCGGCTAGCCCTGCAGTTATGTTCGAGCCAGGCTAAGGAAGACTCTTGCCCCTGCACCCATGCGGAAGCTGTACGAAAACTAGGGAAAAAGAAAAAAGATAATCCACGTTGCCACACTGGCGTTTTGAGATCACCACTCCTGTATTTTCTGCCCAGCAGGTCACACAGGTAAAGCCCAGGTGGCTCCAGAGTCGCCTGGATTGTGGACTTCAATTACAACCCAGCAAAGGTAGAAAGAACTCAGTGCCCCTTCGATCACCAGCAGCCGCCTGGGCCCTACAAACTGAGCGAGTGAGCCCCAAGAGGGCAGGCAGGGCTTCCTGGGCCCCAAGACCCAATCAATATAAAAGTAAAGCCAAAGGCCAGAGGGAATGCTGGAAATTTCACGATGGCACACTGTCAGGACAGCCACACGATTTTGGGGACCGGTGAGCTGGACAAGGTTGGCTGTTTGGGAGAGTTCAACAGAGGCCGGACCACCTCGGGGCAACAGGGCAGCCTGTGCACGGGGGGAGGGGGGGGAGGCTTCCTTGACTTTTTAGGTCAACACCAGAGGGGCAAAAACCAAAGACTACTGTTCTTTTTTAGAGCTGAGCCTGTAGGGTGAGGGGCTTGAAAAGTCCGACAGATGTGGTTTTCACAGGTCTCCTTTCCGTGCACATGGATTAATTTTATCTGGGCCACACTGGCAACCAGAGTCAGTCCCAGGCAGCAGGTGTCTCCAGGCCTCACCTGTCGTGGGGCCACCCACCTGCTCCAGTCCACCTGCCTCACCAGCTCCCCAGACCTTCCCTGCCCCCGGGCCGGGGCTCTCCACCCCTCAGCTGTCAACCGGCCCAAGGGTCTGCCGAGCCCACCTCCACCTCCGGGACCACCTCCTGCTGGAGAGACCCCAACGGGCCTTTCCTGGCTGTGAATTTCCAATCCTCCCCGAGGGGCCGGCAGCATCTCATATCATCTTGAGGAGCTCTGAGAACGAAATGCCTACGTTTTTGCTTAGGAAGAACACCTCTGTTTTCTTTAAGTGCAAATGAAGCAGGGAGCCAAAACTGACCTGCCTGTATGCTGAATTAATTCAAAAACACTCGATCCAAATACAGAAAATCAGGCGACTTTAATTCTTGTGCCCTTTCATCTAAATTAATGAAAGTCCAAGGATTCTCCAGTCCATATCAAACTCTTAAGATGACTGAAGCGGACAAAGAAATTGAATTTTCTTTCACAGCCAAGGAAATTCTTGTTTTCCTTCAAAGAGGGTACAGCAAGTCAGTCTGCTCAATCCTGCTGCCTCCACTGAAGAATATAAAAAAAGGATCATGATTCAAAACAACTGGTATGCTGTGGTTATTGCAATTTACCATGTAATTCTTTGATTCAGTACCTTAATTTAATTAAATTAAAATTGATTTAGCAGTTTCAGCAGTGATTTCTCAATACTCGTGATTCTGAAGATGAAGAATCTGGCTAAATTAATATTGCACACTCACCTGTCAAGAACAACTCCTGGCTAAAAAACAAACAAAAACAAACAAAAACAAACTGTACCTCAGGAGCCCTGAAACAGGGCGCCCCACCGAGCGGCTGCTGGGAGGGTGCAGCCAGGCCCATCTCAGAGCACAGACTCCTGCTGCCGCCAGAGTCCTAACAAACTCCCCCCATCAGTCTGATCTCAAGGCATGATACTCCCAGTGCCTCATGCAATCATATTTTCTCAAAGTTGAATCAAAGTGTATTCTAAAAAATTTATGTCCACCTTCACCGCTCTCCACCCCAAGTAAAAATGAATGACAGCTATAGTTCACAGCTATGAATGCTGACCACACCAAACCTGGAGTAGGGTGACAGGGCCACTACTGGGAGACGTGAATTTAAGGGAAGCACAGTAAACTTCACTTTGAATATGTTTCTTGGGTCTTCTGGCTAAATGTCTGCAATGAACAGTGTTTCCAGTGCCAGGAGACAGACACAGCATGGGGGGACAGGCTGGGCCAAGGCCCCCGGCCACATCGGCCTGCTGACTGTGGAGGGTGGTGGGAGCCCTGGCAGGGTCAGACAGAAGCCCCTCCTGGGCACTGCTTACCATTCTAGAGGAGGTAAGTGAGGATATACCATCAGGCTGTGATCAGGGCCATGGAGAAGACAAAGCAGCAGAAAGGGATAAGGGCATGCTCTTCAGATAAGGTGATGTGAAAGGACACGGAAAGGGGGCCTCTGAGCAGCGATGACGTCAGGGGACGCCTGTGAGAACCATCTGGGGTTCCAGGCAGAAGGAGAGCACAGGCCCCAAGAATGGCACCTTGCTTGGCAGGTTTGGGGAAGAGTGAGGAGGCCAGCGTGGCTCCCATAAGCAAGGAAAATGCAACAAGAAATGAGGCCGGAGGTAGCTGGGAGCCAGGTGAAGAGGCCTCTGGGCCTTGCCCAGAGTGCAATGGGCAGTGGTGTCGGCTGACTAGGATGAGACACAGCAGCTGGGGTGGAGGGCAGCGGGGTTGGGTAGGAGGAGGCCAGCCAAGGGGCTGGCCTGCAGTTGTAGGGGTGTTCTCCAGGAAATCAGAACCACAGCCTTTGGCAAGTGCCCACAAAACATCCTGGTGGCAGAGGGCACTTCTCCCAGTTCCCCTGTCCTGGGGAGGGGGGGTGGCAAGGCAACCTCCTGGCCCCTGGACAGTTTGCCAGGTGCCAGGACTCACCTCCGGCTGCTCTCCTCACAGAACCCTTCACTGTCTCCTCTGGAAGGGACTGTCAACCCCATGCGATGGTTCCATCAGGCCAAGAGGTAACCCATCCTACTGAGGGGCTCAGAGAGGGGTTTGGACAAAACCCAGAACCCCTCACTTATCTCCTTGTGAAACCCCAGCAGCAGCACGTCGCCCTCAGGAACAGTTTCTGAGTCAAGCCACACCAACGCCCACTTCCAAATCTCTGCACCCCTTCCAGAAACAGGAGAACCTGGGAAGGTGGGCAGCCAGGACAGCAGGAGAGGCTGCAAGTTAGTTTGTCATGTCTCCCTACCACCAGAGTTCCTAGAGGTGAGGGCTCTGTTCCTGCACCCGCTGTCGAGCCCAGATGTCTGGCGACTCAACAAACAGTGAACGCTGACACCGCAGCTTGGGCTCCGGGCCACCCTGTAACTCTCGCAGTTTCACCAACTCAAGGACGCCGTGGAAACCACACACTAGATTTTTAAAAAGCAAACAAACTGAAAAGCAATTAGAATGGACAAATCCCAAATATTTAAACACTGAGACCCGGAATGTCTGTCTGGAAGACGGAGCTCAGTTTCCATCTTGGGCCTGTGTCACAGGGTCACCACAGCAGCGCCAGGTCTTGCTGGCAGATCCCAGCTGCTTCTCCTCAGGGGCCTAGAGTGGCCCAGGCAGAAGTTTTTCAACTTAGCTAAAATGAGAAGAAGGAACTCCAACTGGCCCCAGGCAAATAATAACAATATTCCACATAGCACCCTCCTCTTTCATTCCCTTTAGCAAAAAGACTGCTGCACTCCAAAATGAGGGGAGGAAAAAATTAAATTAAAAAATATATTCAAATAACAGCTAGAGTGGGGAGGGGAGCCACGAAATTTCAAAGCCAACTTCCCAGTGTGTGCCACCCACATCCACCTCTGAAACCATTTTGCTCTGCCTTCCGCTGCCTGAACAGTAATTATTAAAGGCATCAATTAAAAATGCCCACCGCCATCACTCCCATGGCCTGGCCCGCCTCCTGCCCGGCCTGCGGCACGTGCCACCACACTCGTTTTCACGTCAGTGGGCAGAACAAGGCTAAACAGAGGCCTCCCTCCCGTTGCACCAGCTGCTTTACTCAAGGTCAGGAGAGGGACTGCTGCCCACGGCCCTGCCAGGAGTGATGGAGAAGGCGCAGATGCGCCATGGGCCTTTTTGCCATCCCTGATGAGCAGCAGTAGATCAAGCGCAACGGATATGTTCAGCTTTGAGACACAAAGCTCACAGCAGTAGACAGGCACCGTCACCCCCTGCAGAAACCCTCGCACAGGCTCTCCCCATCCTCCCCCGCCTCGCAGCCACAGGAGAGCCCTTAGATCGCCAGGATCACTTTGGCGGGACAAGAGAGAGGGACCCCCTTTCTTAGCACACACTCTGGAATGTTTCCACATCACTCAGTGGTCCTCACTGGCTTGTCAGATGAGACAGTGGGGGACTTGGAGGCCCCTCGATGCCAGCGCCCGGGCGTTCAGAGGGAAACAAGAGCACCTGCACCAGAGCCTGCAGGGCATCTGGAGAGAAAGGGAGATGGCGTGGGAAGGACAACAGACAGGAGCCTCCCAGGGAAGGGGCAGCGGGCATTCCCACCTGGCTACACTAGCAACCACCACGCACGTCAACAACCCTTTATGGTGCTCCTTCTGTGTACCAGGCCCTGCAACTGGCTCTGGAACATGGGAGAGGCCCAGGAACAGTCCTCAAGGAGCTCAATGTGTGAAGATAGACACATTCGCAAATTATTAATAAGGAGAGAAATATGCTAAGCCCTCTGAAAACCCAAAACAGTTCATTCTGCCTGGGGGTCAGGGTGACACCAAGCAGAGGGAGAATCAGCCCAGACCCTGACCCAGGCGGAGGAGGGAGCAGCACAGACACGGGGCTTCACTGCCATGCTAGGTGCTGACGCTGTCTCCTGCAGAGTGCAGGTAACTGAGGGTGGAAGCAGGTTGTAAAGCAAGAAAGAGATAGGCAGGCCCAGGCAGGTCACAAGAGCCCAAGCTGGGGCAGTGGCAGGAGAGACAGAGCAGATGGGATAGCCCACAGTTACACAGGCAGAACCCAACATCCACTGATGCCTGGGAGAGCCCCAAGCACCAAGGGCGTCCCCGGGGCTGTCAGCCTGGGCCACTGGTCTCGGGAACACATCCAAACCAGAAAAAGGATGGGTTGGGGGAAAGTTGAGAAGTTTGGTTTTGGACACACCAAGTTTGAAGTGTTCAGTGTGCAACATTAAATAAAGACTTCATGCTGGGGAAAGCAAGGCCTAAGGATGCAGATGTGGCATCATCTGTGTCGAGATGGGAACCCAAACCATCTGAGGGGAAGAGAGCCCAGAGATCAGGCCAAGGATGCACACCTGGGAAGCAACAATCTCAACAAATGGCCAGGTCAAAGGGTAGCCAGGAAAAGGCAGGGACTGGGTAGCAAGGCAGGAGAGAGAATGGTGTCTCAAAGCCAAGAGGAGACAGAATTCCAGAAAGGACAGGCGGGCAATAGCAACAAGTAACACAGAGAAGCCAGGAAGGATGAGGGTTCAAAACAGACCATGGGATTTAGTAATTACGTGTTCTTAGTGAACCCTAAAAGGAGAATTTTCTATTGAGTGGGATGGGGAGGCAGATGCCAGGCTTCTGTGGTTAAGGAGAGAAGAGGGGAAGAAACAGAGAGATAAAGTACCAACAAGAAGAGTTTGAGAGAAACTTTTCATATGGTGAGAATGACAATGAGTTCATGAGTAGAGGGAAGACAGAGCAATACAGACAGGAAATCTGGAAAACTAGTTTTAACTCATGATAAATTGCAAATACTTTGGGGGCATCCACAGATGAGTGATGGCAGAGCCATGCCCAGATAGCACCGTGCACGGGGGTGCAGAAGGGAGAGGAGCCAGGGCAGGAAGGCTGATGTGGAAAGGGCGTTGGGGCAAGAGCCTGGATTTCAATCCCTTGGCTGCATCGTGGCTCCTTCTCTCCCATCAAACTAGCTCAACCCATAAGGCTGGAATCCCAGCTTCCTGGGCTTCTAGGAGGCACTGCCCCTTAGGATTAGGGTATGTGGAAAAGTCTTCAAGTCCTTCCCAACTCTGGGATTCTACAGATGGTTAACTGGCAAATAAAGGCAGGTCCTATTTAACCTGGCATCAAAAGCATGGGTTGCTTACCTATCCCTTTGATATTTTGAAGCTTTGAGCCAAACAGCTCAGTCAGAGAAGCTGAGCCTTCCCTCTTGCCTCAGAAGATTGGAGAATACTAACAAGACGTATCAAATAGAAACCTGGGTTACGCAAAATACATGTAATTATCAAACAGAATAAAAGGGTACCAAAAAAACAGGATTCAATGAAACGTCTACAAAACAGGGTTTGTATGGTATTTTTATTAGGGTATAATTAACATACAAGAAAATGCACAGGCCTTAATCTGTTCAATGAGTTTTAATAACTGTATGTACCCACATAACACCACTCAAAACAGGATTTAGTACATATTCAACACCCCAAAAAGTTTCCTTGGATCTCTTCAGTCAAGTCCCCATTCCACCCTCAAGAAACCATTTCTATCACCAGAAATAAGTTTTATCTGTTCTTGGATTTTATCTAAATGCAACTGTATGATATGTAATTCTTTGCTCAATATAATGTTTTTGTGATCTTCTTTATTATTCAGTAATATTCCACTGTATTAAACTAACATACTATTTACTCATTTTTCAGTTGATGAAACAGATATTTGGGCTTTTTCCAGTTTTGGGCCATAAACATTCTCATACAAGTCTTATATGAACATATATTTTCATTTCCCTAAGGTGTATGTGTGTGTTTCACTTTATTAAAACCGCCAAATAGGTCATCAGAAAAGCCGCACCGTGTGTACCCAGAAGCAATGCACGAGAGTTCAGATGCTTCACGACCTCACCAATATTTGATGTTGGTGATCTTTTTTATTTTACCCATTCTCATAGATGTGAACAGACTGTGGTTCCAATTTGCATTTCCCTAATAACTGAAGATGTTTAGCATCTTTTCATGTGTCAATTGCACAATCATGTATCTTCTTTTGTGAAGTATCTGTTCAAAATCTTTTGACCATTTTTCAGTTGGTGTTGGGGATTCAGGTACCCCTCAAAAGACAAGTTAAAAAGTCTTAATCCACATTCCATTGTAAATCGGATTTCCAAAGGTATTATTAAGCGTGTCCAAACCGAATGAGGAAGGACCTTACTCCAATATGGCAGACGTCCTTATAAGCAAAGATATTGGATACGGAAGGAGAGGCCAGAAGTCAGCAGAAAATCAGACACAAAGAGAGAGAAAGAGAGAGAGCACCAGGTGACAGAAGATTCCAGAACATTTTAGACTCCAGGAGAAAGCCAGCCCTGCCAACACCCTGATGTTGAGCTTCCAGCCTCCAAAACAGTCAGACAATAAATTCCTATTGTTTGAGCCAATCAGTTTGTGGTATTTGCCATAGCAGCCCTGGTAAACTAAGGCAAGTGGGTTGTTCATTTTTTTATTGTCATTTGCAATAGCTTTTTTTGTAATATATGCTGGCAAAAAGTCCTTATCAGACGTGTGTTGCTGAATAGTGGCTTGTCTATTCGTTTTCTTAATGATGTCCTTTTTTATCAGTTTTTTTGAGGTATAACTTACATACAGTGTAAGTCACCTTTTTTAGTGTGCAGGTCTATGCATTTTGACAAACACATAAAGTCACCACAATCCAGATACATAGAAAGTTTCCATCAACCCCAAAGTTTCCCTTGTAGTTTCTGTCCTCACCCCCAGCAACAACTGGTCTGTTTCCTTTTCACATCGTTTTTTTTCTTTTTCCAGAATGTCATATAAATGGAGTGAGACAGATGTACCCTTTGAGGACTCTGGCTTCTTTTCTCTTAGAAGAGGCCATTTAAAATCCGTCCACATTGTATCAGCTTGTTTCTCTTTACTGCAGAGAAGGATTCCACTGAAGGGACAGACCAGAGTTGTCCACTCGATTCACCAGTTTAAGGTCATATGAATGGCTCTCAGTTTTTGGAGACTATGAATAAAGTTACTATTAACATTCACATACAAGATTTTGTATGACCGCAACTTTTCCTTCTCTTAGTTAAATGGGATTGCCTGAGTTTCCCATTTTCAATGTAGATTCAACTTTATAAGAAGCCATCAAGGTGCTTTCCAGAGTGGCCCTAGCATTCTGCGTTCCTGCCGGCAGACAGATAGGCGAGTTCCAGTGCACCACGTCGTCACCAGTACTTGGTGTTATTGGGCATTTGCTGATGGTGGTGGTGGCTTTGTTTTTATACATTCTAACAGCTGCGTTAGTATCTCACCGAATTTATTATTTCCACTTCCCTGATAAGTAATGATGCTGAGCATCTTTTCATGTGCTTAGCTGCCATCTATGCATCTTCTTCGCTAATGTGCCTATTCAACTCTTGTCCATTTAAAAAATTGGGTTTTTTGTTTTCTTATTATTAAATTTTAAGAGTCCTTTATATATGCTACAAGTCCCTCAGATATGTGTTTTGCAAAGGTTTCCTCCCAATATGTGATTTATCTTTTCACTGTCTTGACATTATCTTTTGAAGAACAGAAATTTTTCATTTTGATGAAGTCCAATGTCCATTTTTTCTTTTGTGGATTGTGCTCGTATTGCTCTATCTAAGAAATTTTTTTGCCTAATTAAAGTCACAAAAACTTTCCCCTTTGTTCTCTTCTAGAAGTTGTATAGTTTTAGATTTTATACTTAAGTCTATGATCCATTTTGAGTTGAATTTTTTGTATATGCCATGAGGCATGAGACACATACAAAGGTTCATATATTGATGTTCATTATTTTGCATATGGATGTCCAATTGTTTCAGTGCAATTTGTTGAAAAGACTATCCTTTGTCCATTGAATTGCCTTTGCACCTTTGTAAAAATCAATTTGACCATATATGTGTGGTCTATTTCTGGACTCTCCATTCTGTACCATCAATCTTATGTGTCTATCCTTTTGCAATACCGCACTGTCTCAATTACTATAGTTTTACAGGAAGTCTTGAGTTCAGGCAGCACAATCTTCTAGCTCTGTTCTTTTTCAAAATTGATTTGGTTTTTACTAGAACCTTTGCACTTCCACATAAAATAATTCGTCTACTTCTTAAAATATTTAATATGAAATAGCTGGAAATTTGACTTAGATGATGGTGAACTCATAAATCAATGTAAGGAAAACAGACATCTTGACAATATTGAGTCTTTCAATCCACAATTTTATCCTCCATTTATGTAGCTCTGCCCTAGCTTTGCTCAATGCTTTCTAGTTTTCAGTGCGCAGGCCTTACACATACTTCTCTTCGTTTTTATGCCAATATATGCGATGCTTTTGAAGCTATCGTAAATGGTATAGGCTTTTACATTTCACTTTCCAATTATCTGTTGCAAATATATAGAAATACAATTGAACTTTTATCTTGTGGCCTGTTTAAATTTACTTATTCTTGCAAGTTTTGGTTTTGGTAGATTCCACAAAGTTCCTAATTATGTTGTTTGCAAATAATGACAGTGTCTTCAAGAGGTTCAATTTTGGAGTTAGGCTGACTGTGTGAAACCCCAAAAGATAGTAGCTTTTCAATGATTAGAAAGTGCCCAAAATTCCAAGAAAAAGAACCTGGGGAAAACTCACTTTAATTGCACAAGTCAAGACTTCAGAATTTTGACTTCAGGGTTTTATTTGGTTTTCTCATTAGTGCACAACCTCTTACAAGGGACGAGGGACAATGTGAGGCTGTTTCATTGCCTTGCGATGGGATGCCATCATCAGTGAACTCTGGTTGCTATAATTTAGACTAGACACAGGTCCAAAGTTAACTCCTCCCACACCACTCTGGGGAAAACTGGTTACACCTTTGCCCTATGAAGTTTCTAGTGCTGGTGGCAAGCCTGAAGAACACCGACATACCAGGGAAAGAAGAAAAGATGCCTTAGTCTATCTCTACCCTTGACTATCCAGATATTTACCATAAGCCTCTGGGACTATGATCTCTCTCTCAGCCTGGTAAATAAACTTTGGGTTTCACAGGTGCCTTTTCAAAGAGCTCTCGATTTCATCTTTTAAAAGGCTCCAGAGGCAAGTGAAACAGTAATGAAAATCCAACAACAAATAGAAGAGTTTCAAATGTAAAAACCAAACACTTTCGCTTAACTGGGACGTAACACCAAGTTCACCAAGCTTATGGCTCAACTACTCCAGTACACAGAAACAGGGAAACAGATCACTGACGAAAGTTGTGACAAGCACTTGGGTCTAAAATGTATTTCTACAACCATATGAGTTTTTTCCATCTTGCAACCTTACCTATTTTGGCTAAGGTCCTCAGGCACATCTACAGTATCAAGTGCTATGATTTTTTTGAAGTTCATTACTGCCTCCACCACACAAGTCAAGTAATTATTTATCATGCTAGTGCTTTTGCCCAATAGTTTCAGGCGCAACTTTTTGTTTATTATTAGGCAGTGAAACTATATCTGTATGTGCATGTGTGTGTGTCATATAATTTTTTAAAGGGGGAAATCACTCTCAAGCATTCCACTGCCATTCTATCAAATGCAAGGCAAGTGATTGCTGAGTTCCCAATTACATTCAACCTTAAATTACATTGTTCAGTCTGATTTTATATCCAGCCCTACAGGGAGTTGTGCAAAGGCATATATTTGGCAAGATTTCAAACCACAGCAACAAAACATGTGCTGAAAAAATGATTCAAAATATTAAGAAAGCAGTCATTTGTTTTAGAAAGCCTGTTCACGTGAGACAATAAGCTGCTTCCCAGAATAGGCTCCATCCATCAGGAAAACACTCCAACCCAGCTCCTACTGGCTGGAGTCTGCCTCTCGGCCTCCCACTGCAATGATTATTATTTATCCTCGGCAGTGCATCAAAGATGCATAAGCAGGCCAGGCACACTTCCCTGATGGCGGGCAGGGCTGTCAAGGGCAGCACCCCCTCCCCATCACAGGCCCTAGGGAACTGCCTGCCTGTTTCCTCCACGTCCACATGAGAGCACTGTGTGGGGACCAGGCACGGCCAAAGGTGATGAAGACAGTAACAACCTGGCACTGGGTCCAGAGCATCCAGTTCTCCATTAAACAAAAAACAAATGAATAAAAATAAAAATAAAGCAGCAGATACCCGCATGGAGACCCACTATGTGATAAGAGCACAGAGATCCTTCAAGGAATCAGGCCACTCGGCGAGCTGAAGCCAAGGACTCAGGAAAATCCCTTCCTGGTGAATTCCCTGAGCTCCCCCTGGAAACCGCACGTACCACCACGAGGGGCCTGGAAACAAGCTAGCATCTCCTTCCATCACCAAAACCTGAAGAATGGGAAATACATGGACAACTGACCTCGTGTAGTATACCTAATAGTTAGCCTCCTCTAAATGAGGATACACTAAAATTTAACAAATATTTAAGTTTCTCAACCAGTGTCAGTGCCAAAGACAGGAAATATAAAAGTTTAGCAAATGGACCACTGGAATCCCAACTTTCCTACAGGAACTGCTTTGATTCATGGGGTTTTTCAAATACCATTAAACACAGCATCTGCAAAGAGGGGAGTTATGGACTGGCGGTCAGCCAAAAACTGGTGCAAATATCTCAGCCATGAGAGGACAGGATAGAAAAAGAAAACCAAGGCATTTGTGGGCAGGAAATAATTCTGGCTTTTTTAAGGCTAGGAAAATAGAATCTAACAATAATCAAAAGGTCAAATCCGAAAAGTGGCACAATTTGGGGGTTATGAAGTAGATGTACCTTTAGTGTTTTTCATAGAGAAAAACGGCTCCCAAGAAAGACAGGCTAATTGAGTTTTCAATAACTAGGACACCAATGTCTGACCTGTACCCCTAGTTCTGCCCCTGCTACCTGCTGATCCTAAACACACAACCAGCTGACCATCTCATCACCACGGAAAGACAGCCTGCTGTGGCTACTTCTTGCATACAAGAGCCTTCACAGGCCAGTCAAAATGTATTTTCCAGGCACACCCACCCACCTTCATCACACACCTGACTCTGAAGGAACCAGGCCCCTTGGGGACTGCCTGTGCTCATGCTGTCTGCAACCCCAACTCGATCTGTTCTCCAGGAGGGCAAATGGGAGACCCAGGTACTTTGACTCAGGGAGGGATTCTCTCAAACCTCCTCTAATGAATAAATGCTCAGTCAAGAGCAAGCCAAATCCTGAAATCAAAAACTTTATCCCTAGGACTCAGTTCTGAAAAGGCCTACTTCTCTACAAATTAACTGAGAATGTGCTGTCTTTGTTTCACCCAGCAGTGTAATAATGCCCTGATAAAAAGAGCAAAAAGAATGGAAAGTTGCAGAGCAGAGCCTTTGCTTAGCAGACAGGTCTCCTGAGTTCTACAACCCAGTCCCCAACTCGCACACTTGAGATCAAGGTAGATGGTGCAGTAGACAACCTGTAGTGGCATAAGCTACCTGAGACCTGGTGAGTTGAGACAGGGCTCTTGTCTTCCCTCAGGAAGCTCAATGTGAAGGGCTGAGTTAACTGCTTCCAAGCACCCTCCCTAACTTCCCAGGTCACAGCAGCCTTCACACATCCTCCTCCTGAAGAAACTGAGAGGCTGCCTGGAGGAAAACCAAGGAAGCAAAAGCACTTTTTCAACAAGGTTTAGATTTCTGCAAATATCTTAGCAGATCTGCCCCTGACCCCAGAATGGATGCTGAGCACATAAGTCACCCCCATCCAGGCTCATAAGAAAAACGCCATGGGAAGTCACAGGGAATGAGACCCAGCGCTCAAGCTGGCTGTGAGAGAGTCCTATTCAGTGTCTGACAAACGGAGGTAGTGCTATCCCTCTGCCCCAGCAAGGAAGCAAATCACCACCTGATTAAGGAATCTAGAACACTGTGAACACTTAACTATTTCATCTCATTCAGGGGTAGGGGTGAGAGCCACTTTCCACAACCTTCTTGGGACAGAAGGCTGATTCTGTGTAATTACAGCCATTCCACAAACCCCCAAATTTCAACTTCCAATCCTAATATGCAAGGTATAGAGCAGTGTTTTCCAAACAGTTCCCCCAAAACAACAGGGAGGTGTCATTACTGAGGATTTCAGGGCCACTCCCCTGGGTGCCTAGTTACTCACACCAGGTCTCCTGGACATTAGTGACCTGCAGCGCTCCTCTCCTGTGCTCATTCAGGGAGTGTCTGTGCACGTCCAGGTACTTCTAGTCACTGGGACTACAGCTGAGAACAAGACACATATGGTCCCTGCTGTAAGAGAGCATGCATTCTAGGGAGTTGGGGAGGAGATGAGGACAAAGAAAAGCAAATTACAGAGGGGAGGGTACGTCATACAGCAATAAATGCAATGAAAAAACAAAACCGTCACATGCTACAGTGACGGACGGCCACTTTCGACTGGGTAGTCAAAAGAGAGGCTGTCTCTGAGGAGACGGTATTTGAAGTGAGACCTGAATTGCAGGAAGACCTAGCAGACAAATATGAGGGCCAGAGGCCACAAGGGGAGAGCATTCCACCTAGGCAAAATCACTAAAGCAGAGAATCATGCTTGTGGCACTCCAGGACAGAGGGTCGGTGAGGCCAGAGGGCAGATGGTCGGAAATGGGAGAAGCAGGGGGGACTTGGGGTATGAGAAGGTGCTGCAGGGTTGAAGCCAGGCGGTGATGTTTCCTAGTCAACAGTTTTAATAGGTTATCCTAGCGCCCGTGCAGGGAATACACTGCAGAGGGAGCAAGGCTGGAAGCAGGGGTGCCAACAGGAAAATGTGACAGATGTCCAAGCAAAGAAAACGAGGGTGACTTGGGCCAGGGCAACCCCAGTGGAGATGTGGAAATGTGAACACACCTTGGAAGGAGAACCAAAGAGCTTATAGACGGACGGACTAGCTGTTGGAGGTGGGAAAAAGGGCAGATCGAAGGACCCCTCCTGAGCTCCTGGCTGGAACTACTGCAGAGCTTATAGAGGACCCCTCATCTTCACTTTCCCAAATACTCTTCCCTGCTCTTTCACCAGCATCGAATTCCAACCCTCACCAGATCTCTGCTCACAGTGGCCAGTGAACAGGGCACACCCCAAAACTGCAAGGCAGATTTAAGCATTAGAATTTATAATCATGCTTCAAAACGAAAGGCTGGTAAGTGCCGGCCTAAAGGATGGCTTTTGGAAGTCTCTGGAAGCCTGCGGAGCTGCTCACCTCCTCCCCGACAGGCCCTCCTGCCCGACAGCCAGGGGTTTCCTGGCTGTGCTCAGCGCCCGCCTGCCCTGGACGCAGCTGCTCTCAGAGCACATTCTGCTCTCTTTTAACCAGGCTTTTAAAAACACATACTTCTTCTACCCTGAGTTTATCACCATTTAAATGTTGAGCTAGTTAGCAGTAATTATGTAAATGCAAGCAGCAATTTCTATTTTTAAAAGGGAACCCCATTTAGAATTCTTACATTCTGAAATGTTTAAAATAGCTGGTCCAGTGGTGTTTTCACTTTATTCAGACTGTGTGGATTTAAATACAGGTTCAGCAGAAACCAAAGCAAGTCAAACATTTACTTTCTACTAAATATCTACAACAGAAGATTAAAAACTTATTTTACATTTAGCAGAAAGAAACAGTCAAATCAGAACGGCAGCAGCTTCACAGGTATTTACTGCCAAGCAGTGCTGATGTTTGAGAGGCAATCGATTTAGGAAGGGAGGGATGGATTTCTTTAAACTCTTCAAAAAAGGAATCATACATTTGAACAAATCTTTTAATTATAGTATCTTCCAAAGAACTTGCAAAGCCTTTATTCTTTCCAAACCTCACACTTTCGAAAGGCAGCTCTTACCCCTTAATTCCACATGTAACATTCAGTCTACCATAATTAAATTTTATTCCATGCTATTTTTACTAGGTTCACAGAAATAGAGGGTGGCATCGTCTTTAAAATAAACTTTCCAGAAACTGTTTTCACAATGAATGGCTGGCTCCCAAAATCAAAATTAAAATAAAAAACCTACCCCAAATGCCTCCCTATTTCAGTCCAGGATGGACACACGGATATTGAAAAGACAGACTCATTCATACAGTACACCCATCTTCAAAGAAACTGCCCCAGTTCAACCATTTACTTAACAGTGCTTGCTACAAAACCCCTGTAAGCATGGATTCTAATTTTCAATATTTAATGACTGGAGCCTGTTTCATTTGTCAGTATGAATCTATCTGGTAGGTCAAAGAAAACAGAAAGGAAAAAGACAAAGAAAGAAGTCTCAATCCACGGCTGAAATAAATTTGTAATTTGAATAAATATTTGGATAACTGGATCGCTTGGGTATGTGGGGAGAGGACTTGATGTTTGGGTCATTTATGTTAATTATAAAACCTAAACCTTAATGTTTTTTTACAATATCAGTAAGCTGCAAATGGACACAAAAAACTTACCTCTCATAAGGGCAAAATGGATCATAGGATTTCAAAACTAAAAGAAAGAGCAGCAGTAACAAAAAGCTCTCAAGGGATCCACAGCCAAGTTCACTATCCAAAAGAAACCGAGACCGAACCTAGTCTGCCACCTGGGGGTCAGCTATGTGGGTACCCCTCAAATGAATACACACTTTTATCACGCCTCCCCCACGATGTGCCCATGAAGCTAACGTCTTCATTTTGAATCAACAGGAACAATCTCAGATCTATAGCTATCCACCCTCTTATTCCATCCAACTAGTCCCATTTATTTTATAAATTCCTGAAAGGAACAACAAAAAAAGAAAACAACAAAGATTTCACACAGAGCCTGCTCTCAGAGCTCTGGCCCCACCCAAACATGTGCCCTCTGAAGCTGCCGTGCTGAAGCTGCATGCCCGCCCCAACTATAGCGGCTGCTGGGAAAACAGCCAGCGACCTGCCCTGGGCTCTGCCCTGGCATTCTCGGGACCAGGCTTCAGAGATGCTGTTCCCATTTCACAGGGATAACATTCAAGAACAGGCAAAAAACCTGGAATGTTTCTCAGTTCAAAAAAAAAAAAGTTCTTTCATGAAACTGTTAGGACTTCAAAATAATAAGGCATATCTTAATTCATACATTTTGACTTTGGCTTTTCAGAGTCACCTCTATTATATTGATTTAAACAAACAAACAAAAACCACCCACCAAACTTACCAAAGTGGCCTAGGAGACTTAACAGTCTGGGAGGAGCCATCACTGTAGCCACCATCAGCAAGCTTAAATGTGAAGCTGTTAGAAATGGGGCCCTGGCCAAAGACAAACAAAATGAACAAAAAATCCAAGGCACGCGATAACAATATTAAGTGTCTAGTACCACAGAAACAGGTATTAGAATTTGCATAAAAGCATCTAATCCCATGGTATTTGTAAAAAAAAAAAAAGCATTTTTCCTTAGGAGACTCATTTCTGTTGTCTAGTTAGATCTAAATGTTTACACAAGACTTTCTGCTAGCTTTTCAAGAACCTGGCTGACACATTTTTTCACTTTTTCAAACTACATGAACATCTTGTCATTCAAATATCTCAGTGGCTCTTGTAAAAATGTCACACATCTTTCTAATGTCGAATTTTATCTCCAGCACAAACACGTAAATCAAAGAGCATCTGCAGCCGTACCTAGGACTCTGGCTGCAGCAGAGCTGCCAATGACGCTGACAGTGTCAGCCCTGGGCAGGAGGACGGTGTGCGGCAGCAGCCCACGCCACCGCAACTTCCTGGAGAGGGATGGTGAGATTTTGGTTATTCAGGCCTAATTACACCAATTTCATAATACTCAGTAAAGATCTGGGCTGAAAAAATGTATCAATTGCCTATTAAGTATAAAAGAATGGTTATGCATATATTAGCATGAGTAAGATCCCCAGGATGGAGTCTCCCCAATTCAGAAGGAGAAAAACACAGTTTCACAGCCACCTGGGTGGAGGAGTGCCCTGCAGGCCCTGGGCAGACCTGGCCCCTGCCCCAAGTCCGGCACACCAGGGTGCTCGGTGCATGTCTGCAGAGGGAATCTAAGGCACTGGGGCTCAGCCAGCCCCCCCACTTCGTCTCCCTCACTTCACCCAGGTATACAAAATGGGAGAATGCACCCCCTGCCTATCCCTTAGGCCTGTTACAAGCCAAATGACACAAGGTCTGTGAAATCATTTTCTTGAACTGCAAAAGCACATAAAAACTGAGTTGCTACTATTTCATTTATATAATGATGCTAATTGCAGATGATCCATACCTTAAAATGAGCTAGTATACTTTTGAGAAGCCCAGTAAGCTTCTTTTCTTGTTTCTGAAGGTAAGAAATGTTTGGGGACTATTTTTTTTCAGGATGCATGTGTTTCTCTCTTCACTTAAACTGTAGCTGCATGAGAAGTAGCTATGAGACTGCAAAAATGCCTAATTGAAGTACTGATGTAAACGGACTACCCAGTTTTCCCTTAGGTTGCAAAGCTCATTAACTACTCAGGTGTTAAGACCCTGGAAGGCCAATCTAAAGTCAAATGGTTGCAGCCATGGAGCAGGTGAAAACGGGGTGGTGTGGGAGCAAATGCCCCACCTGAGGCAGAATACGGGTATTCAAGGCAAACGTTTAGCAAAGGGCTAATAAGGTATCTTAAACCACATGTGATCAACGTTCACAAGGATTATTTATGTAAAATTATGAGGAAAACTCAACAGTGTGAAAACGAGGCTCACAGGAGAAACGAGGTGAGGGGTATATGGGCACTCTCACAACTCTGCTGTGACTCTAAAATGATTCCAAAATAAAGTTTATTTAAAAAAAAAGACGACACTTTAAATTAAAAAGAAAAATAGAGGGTGGGGAGGGGGATCGCCTGCAAGGAAGAAAAAGAAACTAACTTATGTCTCATGGCAGCCCATGCCAATATGTTGGGACTTTTCCACACATCATCTCCTTCCATCCCCACGACCACCTCTTGAACTAGGTTAAATTATCATCATCACCCCTTTTTCACAGCTATGAAAAACCTCATGAAAGACACAGTAACTTGCCCAGGTCCCCAGAGCTTTTCAGAGGGGGAGGTGGGGTGCAGGCTTTGAGGTGGGGACCATGCAGCCAGCGTTCTTTGGGGAGGACCAGAATGGAGGGCAGACGCGCCTGGCACAGTGCCTGTGAGCCACGCAGGGGCCGTCGGGGAGTCCACGGCTACCCCACTTTAGGAAGGCTAGTTAGAAGATTCACCTACAAACAGATGTCCTGATCCCTCATGGAAAACCTAACGATGGTATACCTTCCTAAACAAGTTCACCTGAAAATCCTCTCACCCAGCGTTGCACCCCCAGCCAGATCTGTTAAAGACAACTGGCCGTGAGGCTTAGAGCCAACTCCAGTGCAGGGTGATGGAGGGGACAGACAAGCACCAGACACAGGGAAAAACATAAAATACAGAAGGGCGTCAAACATTCACCATGGCACTTTTCAAAGCCCACCACAGAGCCAGGCTGTTGGAAAGAGCCCATTTCAAAGCAGCACCTCTTTCAGGAGCACCCAAGGGCTCGTGGGTCCCTTGTTCTGCCCGACATCCTCCAAGTGCCACCAGAGGGCACCAAGCCACGTACTCACACCCCAGGCTGACGCACATATGCTCAACTGCGGGGGCGCTGGACGAAGACGCGATTTCCAGTCCATCAGGTGTAAATGTGTAACTCTGACAGCATCGGTAGTTAAGTTTCAACGTAATTACATAAGACTTCAAGGTGCCCATGGGCAGCAGCAGGGTATACTAAACACAATTTAATCAAATCTTCAGATTTATAACAACCTCACATTTCAAAATAAAACCAGGAGTTACACATTGTCTGTCCCAGCATCTTTTACATGTGCACATATACACACTAACAGCACCAAGAAAAACATTTCAGTTTCTTCCTGGCTTTAAAAAGCCACTCTTCCTTAAATTAGAAGTGGACATTCACCATAATAAAATTAGAGTAGCGTTTATTGGGAATGATTAAAACCTGCTTGAATCGCTCGGATGCAAGTCCCGTAATGGCTCGCCATGCCCCAGGCTGCTGTCCCAAGCCCAGGGGGGGCACTCATCTGATACTCGCCACGCCCCTCGGGGAGGTGTCTAAATTCTATTTGTGAAAAATTCAACCTTGCATTTCTCAAGGGCAATCAAGAATGTGTCTTTACATTTGTATCTTCCTTTGGTGATCTATTTGTCCACAAACTATAAACACAGATTTGTGAGTTCTGCCTTATTAAGCAGCTTCCGCCATTATTTCTTTACCCCAGAATACATTCACACTTCTTATACTTTCATAGGAGGATAACATTATATAATCAAAATAGTTTCAGCACTAAGTTTAATGAAAAATGCATTATGCCCTGAAGGTTTTTTATTTTTATTTTGCTTTGTGGTACATCAAATGTGGCCTTTGCTGTCCACACTTTATTTAAAAAGGAAATCAAAACATATTTACTTCTCTGTGTGAAATACGATTCAAGTTCAATTGGCCTTTGTTTTTCCTGGTTTGAGTTTCCTTCTTCAGTGTGTAATAAATAACTGAAGTTTACAGTGAAATGAAGACAATTTGACAAATAAAATATGCTATCTCTGAAAAGAAATTTCAATTCTTTAAACAATTTGTCACAAGTTAGTTCCACAAATAAACTCACCTTGAGATAACCATCACAGGATGCTCTCTCCTTGGTTTTGCTTTCACTCTTTATTAAAGAAAAATCTCCTCAAAGATGCTCAAGAGCAGAATTGGTATCTGGGCCGACACCACTGCACACAGGCTAAAGGGGCCTAACTGTGTCACCAACGAACACAGTGTTATCCAAACAATCGCCTCCACATTCCCTCCCTATCTTTGTTAATGCCCATCGAACTGAGAAAATATCTACACTAAAATTTATTTTAAATGACTAAATACTAAGGATCTTTTAAAAATAAGCAAGTATTTTCTATCTCATTTTTATTTCTCGATGTTTCTCTCTATACTCTCACAAGATATCTTGGTATTAAGATACTCCAGAGACAGGACTCAGATGCTTCTCCTCCCTCTATTTTTCCTCACTTCTCAAAAGGCCTGGATCACATGACACACAATAAGTTTCTAATTCACAGGTCCAAAGCCCTGAGAAACTGGCACCCCCTGACACTACCGCCTTCTCACTTGCAGGAAGCTAGCAGCTGTGCTGAACTAGGCTGCAGGTGGATCAGCAACAACAAAATTTTTATATTTACCCTCAGATTTTCACTGCTTTACAGTTCTTAAAAGCCATTTGGAACAGCAGCATTTACTCCGAATCTACCCTGCGCCAGGCTCTGTGCTGGGCATGGGGGACAGCAGTGACCAGAGGAGACCCTGCTCGGCACAGCTGCCACACCCACGGGAGGCACGGTGCCCACCACGAGAGCGTCCGACAGCTACAAGGGAAAGCCTGCCGGGGCGAGTGGCAGGGATGAGGGTGGTCCTGACGGACCCTGTGCCCGGAGGACATCTGACAGGGACATGGTCTCTCAGAGCCAAGCTGGGCCGAAGAGCAACTCATAACAAGTCTGGATGAAATTAGAACAGGTCACTTTGATTGATTTCATTTTTAATAACATCTGGTTCAAATTAATTTGGGGTTTTTAATTAATTCACTAATAGAATTGTCTCGCCAGATATGGGGCTGGCAGGATGGTAAAGATTTCCCCACGAATTCTGCCAGCTCTCACTCCAACGTGTCAGCCCTCCTGGCTCCAGCTCTGAGCATCCCTCTTCTTGCTGCGCCCATGAACAAGTGTGTGGTGAGAGCCTGAAATAAATAAGTGTAAAATGGGTCAGGACCATCGCTTCTATTTCTGTTTTTAACTGAAGAAAATTTGCCCCATTTCCAGAGGCAGGAAAAGGAGGAAAACATTGAGACAAAGGCCAACTAAAACATCTTAAATACAAATATACTTGTGCATATGCACATGTTTACACACGCACATTTACACGGATACACCCACACACCCGACTTATTTCCCTATGTTTACTCAAAATGTGATCTTTCACAATAGTCTTTTGCTGTCATAAAAGCTAGAGCTTTTACTGTTAGATGTTGTATCTTTAAGAGGCCACAAAAATTTTTTAAAGAATCAAATTAAAAATTAAAGGTTCAAAGATGATGAAGCTTCAGATTCAATTAGCATTAACTTTAGAAGAATTTTTTACTTACTCTGCACATTCAGCGAAGTTTTTGTGTTGTTTTTCCCTAACACAGCATCCCCGGGGAGTCATTATGTATAATCAGCTCTCTAATTCAGATTAACGTGTCTAAGTACATATTGATACAACAGAACACAATGCTTAGAGAGGCTCCCCTGCTAGAGACCATTAGTTGGAGCAGAGGACTAAGAAAAAGAGCTTCTTACATTTAATACCCAGCACTTCCCAACTGCTGCTTCCCTGAGTGAGTTTCACAGGTCAGAAAAGTACACTTCAAAAGGGTACTAGCTGCTGCGCCAGTAAAAGGTACTACAGGTGACTTCCACGGTGGTCCGGAAAACTACCAAAATGGACACTGATGCTCAAGAAAAGCCTCCGGAGACCAGTTCCTTCTAACCCGGCTTGCATTTGCCCTCCCTTCTTGAAGAGCCTTGGGGGAAGCATCATCGGTGGACTCTTTTTCTAGGCAGCACAGTAACACTGCTTGGAAGACCCTTGGAGGGCCAGGGTGGGAGCGGGCCGGTGAGGTGGCGGCCATCTAACGTGTTTCCCAAACTCAGGCCTGATTTCCAACCAAACCTTATTCAACCGAACCCAGCATGACCGTTTAACTCGAGGGATCCAAGAAAGTGAACAAGAATGATGTGTCCAATGCTCTGAGGGCAACTTCACAAGCCTGGAATGTGGCACTAAAAGGGCACCAGGTGAAAAGGAAAGGGCTATGGGCTTCTTCCAAGAAAACTCCCCAGCATTTATGATCTATGACCCCAGGATTTATTCAATTGAATAATTAGTTAATTAAGTCATCAGAGCAACAAATTGAAGATTTCAAGGCGATCAAATGTCTATTATTTTCTTTTTTACACAAAATGTGATCCGCTCTGTGGAATCAGACAGCAGCTTCAGGCTTGTTTCCCATTGCTCTTTGCACATTGCTTTCTGCTACCAAAATTTTAAGACCTGTATAAACAAAAACAACATTTATTCTCATCCCCCAAAACAGATACTAAATTTTCCCTCTTGGCTTGAAGGAACCTTATTCCCCCAGCACCTCACCCTCTCACCCACCTATATTCATTCACTCCCAATCCCACGCAGGTGCTGGGCGCCAGGAAACAGTAAGCACAGCCCAGTGCCTGCCCCAGAGAGCTCAGTTTAGTGGATTAAAGACACTAGAGAGAGATAAATTACAATAGAACGTGGCAAGGGCCCCGCAGGGATATTGAGAGCGGGCCCGGAAGGGTGAACCGATGGGAGCGGCTGTGCTGAGCGGAGAGGACAGAGGGAGACGGGGCACCTGGGCTGGCACGAGAGTGAGCCTGCCCACCGGATGAAGCAGCACTGGCGGGTGGGGGGTATGCTCGGGAAGGAGGCAGCACGTGGGAAAGGGCGGCAGGGGGAGGGCCTGCGAGGCAGCTGCGGGGGCATGTGGCCTTCCTTCACCAAGGGCTGGGGGTTCGGTATTTCTCTACCTTCCTGTACATCTACAACCCAAGGTTCTGGCCAGCGACTGCTTTAGGAGTAGAGGCAAATGTGGCTGAGCACAAACAGAACCATGGGGAGAGGGGCCTACAGGTGGGTCTGTGTGCCCTGGGGCCGGGGGGGGGGGGCAAGCGCTTGGCTAGTTCAGACCCAGTATCTGCTCGATTACGGCGCGGCCGGCTCTGCTGGGTAAGGTGCAAGCCTCAGCAGAGAACATCTCAAGGAAAAATACACTGCAAGTCCAAATATCATAATCTGGATTTTTTGATGCAAGACTGTAACAAGAGCACGCTAGAGACCCAGGTCTAAATAAAAAACAGGGAACCCAGGCCAGACACTCGCTTGCCTGGTCTTTACAGCTCAGTCTTCACTTTCAAAGAAACTAGATTGCGTCTGTGCCAAGTAAGAGTTACGTTAACAAAGCTTTAATTTCTTCATGATAACGTGTTATAATTTACAGGTGGTTTCAAAAAGTAGCTCTTCTTTTGCTGGGATACATTTCAGTCTATTTGTCATAAAGATTTATGGGTGACTTGATAAACAAAACATCATTTAGTGAGGAGAAAAATCTCAAAACAAATTGTAATAAAGCCATTAATGTTCTTTTAATCTCTTGCTTAATTTCTAGTTCTTCTTATTCATACATTTCCCCCATTAGATGGGAACATTTTAATTAGAACAAAGAAAGTTTAAAGAAACTTATGTAAGGCATAAGCTTTTATTATTACTAAATTTTGTTAGTGAGTTTTCTTTCAGGTAACTACAGTGGGCCAGGGAGAGAGCAAGGCAGTTGGTGACAATGCAGATTCCATGATCTCGTAAGAGATCACTGAAGTCTGGACACTGACCAGGGGGCCATGCTCAGACCCTCAGGATCCTGCAGCCTTGAGACATCAGCAAATACAAAACGAACAAGGAATCACTCCCCTACGTGGAAGTCATCCAAGAACACAGAGCTCACAAACACGCAGCTCAAAATGGGTTCTGCCTACTCATCAGGGCTAGAAGGAATTCTGAGGGTTTTCTGGCTTTTTTAATACCATAAGAAACCAGCTGAAGGAAGCCTGCAGTAAATTTAAACTTTAGAAAAGTATAGAACAGGGGTATCCATTTACTATGTTGATATTTACTATGTTCTTCATGCCAGCAGGACTCTCAGCATGAAAAGTAGTTACTTTTCTCTGGCCTATGAAACATAAAAAAAAAAAAATAAAGCTTCCTGACATCATCAATTATTATTAATCTTTAAAGGCGCACACACACACACACAAACACATACCCTAGATCCTATGAAACATAAAAAAAAAAAGCTTCCTGACATCATCAATTATTATTAATCTTTAAAGGCGCGCACACACACACACACACACACACACACCCTAGACACACACACACACACCCTAGACACACACACACACACACACACACACACACACACACCTAGATCCTTGGCGTGTTAGAAGGCTGACCATGGCTGCCCTCTCGAAAGCATCTGACCAGGACAAGGCTCCCTCACTGCTGCCTGGGTCACGTGGCACTGCCTCGCGCTCCTAAATGTGGGCTTCTCCAGGGACTCAAACACATTTAGGATTGTTGAGTGGTGTGTAACTAATAGAACCTGAGGACTTTGAGGGCTATGCCTAAATAAAGACAGGAGCCTAAAGATACGCCAAAGTACAAATAAGAATCTGAAGGATGCTTTTTTCCCTGGGGAAAATAAAATTGGCTGCCACGAGCTGCCCAAACTGGATTAACACCTTCATTTGTGCTTCAGCGAAAGGTCTTCTTGGTAAAAGTAAACACCCAACTAAAAGCTGCCATCTGGAAAAGATCCTGTCAAAAATATGGCCTTGTTTTACTGTGACTCAGAAATCTGCCCAAACCTATGATTCCAAAGTGGGTTTAAAAAGAGGCGTGAGCAATCCCTTCGTTCCTCACAGATGCTCCGGGAGGTCAGGGGACGCTCTCTTGGAGGGCAGGAGGCTTACAACAGTGGCCACTGAAACACCAACCTCTGTCAACCCTCACAGCCTCCCCCTCCTTCCTCTCCAACACTACTCCTCTGACAAAGAAGCTGCACATCCTAACAGGGTTCAAATCCACATAGATAATCCATCCAAAACATAGACCAAAACATATTGAACTTTCCTGTCCAATAACCTCCACCTCTATGGCCATACTCAAGATGCGCACTGAATATGGAGGCCACCAAAAGCATTACATACTCTCTAAGGTTGCACAAAAGCAGCCTCAGAAAGTAAGTGAATGGATGGGCAGCAAGTTCTGACAGAGCTGGACCTTGGACAGTGAAATCTGAATTTCATATAATTTTCAAGTGTGGCTAATGAGCACTTGAAATGTGGCTGGTCCAAATTAAGATGGGTGCATAAGTGGGTTTCGGAGACTTGATAGGAAAAAAGGATATCAAATAACTCAGTAATTTTACACTGACTGCATGTACAAACATAATTTTAGATATATTATGTTAAATAAACTGTATTATTAAAATGAATTTCAGTTGTTTCCTTTATCTCAAAGTATGGCTAACAGAACACTAAAAACTAAGAGTGTGGCTCACGTTACATTTCTATAGACAGCACTGCCCTAGCCCTTGATGTCAACCCTGATGGCGTCTCTCCTGAACATCAATTTCAAGCATCCCACTCTTGGACTATCCCAACTCCAACAATTCCATGATCCTACTCTTTGAATCCACTGACCCCACAGCCTCTTACTGCCCCTCACTCCCCTGTCTCCACTTTCCTGCCTGCCTGGCTTAGACCACCCGGCCCACCAGCATGCTGACTCTTGCACGTGCTCAGCACCCTTGCTCCTCCCTCCTCCCACTGTACTCACCTGGCAAAATCCCAATCCCAGGTAAACTCCAAATCCCTGCCCTCTCCTGGCCTCCTTGAAAGCACCAGCTGCTGCCTTTCCATCCATTTACACCAGAATCAGCTAGAAACAGCTTTTGTCCTCACCATTCCACTGACAAAGTTCTTACAAAGCCAGCTATGACTTCCATGCTGCCCAATCCAACAGTCAGTTCTCAGGCTATTCCACTTGACCTTTAAGCAGCATTTTTGACACAGATGATCAGTCTCTCTGCTTTGAAACACCTTCTTTCAGGACACCACACTCTCCTGGTTCTCCTCTGGTTGCTCCTCATTCTCCTTTGCTTTCTTCTCTTCCACCCTTCCACGTAATGTTGGAAAGGCCCAGTGCTCATGTCTGGACTTCTCTATCCATCCATACTTCCTGTATGATTTCATCTAGTCCTTTTCTATAGCTTTAAGAACCACCTATATGCTGAAAACACTCAAGAGTGAGTTCTAGCCTGGGCCTCTCCTTTAAATTATAGACTCAACTAAACGACTACCTATCCAGGTCTCCACTTGACATCATAACATCAGCACGTCCACCACAGAGCTCTCGATTTCTCCTCACCCCTTGTCCTGAACCTGTCTTCTCAATCTTGGGAAACGACAATGCATTCATCCAGTTGCCCAGCACAAAATGCTGGTTTTGTCCTTGACTCCTCGTATCTACATCCAACCCATCAGCTCCTCCTTCAAGACACATCCAGCATCTGACCCTCCTTACTGCCCAGGCCCAAGCCACCATCACTCTTACAACAGTCTCTTCACTGATATCCAGGGAGCAGCCTCCACCTCTCTTCCCCTAGACCAGGGGTCAGCAAACTTCCTGTAAAGAGCCACATGCTACCAAAACTGCTCAGCCTTGCCGTTGGAGCACAAAAGCAGCCTTAGACAGTATGTAAATTATGAGCAGCAAGTTCTGACAGAGCTGGACCTTGAAAGGACAGTGCCATTTGAATTTCATATAATTTGAAGTGCCACAAAATATTATTCAATTTTTTTCAGCCATTTAAAACCGTTAAAAAGAAAAAAAAGTTCTTAGCTTGCCGGCTGTACAAAAACATTCAACATGTCAGATTTGGCCTGTGGGCCATAGTTTACTTACCCCTGCCCAAACTATTCTCTACACTACATTCAAAGTGATCTGGTAATCTTGAGTTTTTCCTGCTCAAAAACTCTCTGACAGCTTCCTTTCCCTTTCAGTAAAACTGAAAGACCATGACCTCTGAAGCCGACGGGACAGAGCTCCCTGCAGGCTGACCTCCCACTCCTCTCTGCCAACTTGCTCATCCAGCCAGGCTGGTCTCCCTGCCCTTCTCCTCACTTCTCCTTGCTATTGCCAAAGCCACAGCCACCTTGGGGCTGCCACTTTTCCTATTCTGTCTGCCTGGAATGCCCTTACTTCAGATCGCCCTCAGAGAGACACCTGCCCAAGACATGCTGTCTAAAATAGCACACGTGTGCAGAGGCACACACACAGATACACAGAGATACCCAGAGGCTGTCTAAACCATTCACCTTATTTTACTGTTTATCCCCCCACACATCATCTGACATTTCTTTACGTATTTACTAACAAAGAAATAGAACAGGCAGTTTTTAAACAAGAAACAAAACAGCATAGTGTTTAAGAGCTCGGAATCTGGAGTCTGTGCCACCACCACCACTTATCAGCTGTGTGACACTGAATAAGTTATTTGAACCTCTCTGAACTTCAGTTTCCTCATCTGTGAAATGGAGATAACAGCACCTACTTCCTCACAGTGTTCTGAGAAAGCAATGAGTTACAAATGTAACCAGCATATATAAGCACCAATTAGCATTAGGTATTATGTTTGTCTGCTAACACCACCTCCTCACCAAAAAGTAAGCTCACTGAAGGGAGTAACCTTGTTTGCTTATTTCTTTACTCACTATACCTAGGATAGTGCCTAGTATTTGGCCTTCAATTAATATTTACTGAACAAATGAATAATTGCTGGAATCTGCGCCACTTTGGGGGTGGGCAGCACACTCCACTCCCCTCCCCCTCCCATCATCCACATAGCTATCGGTGAGATAAATAAAATCCCTACTCTTTGAGATGAATGTGCTGGTGTTTCTTCTCTGTAGAGAAATAACTCTCCTCACTATGATGGAGTGAGTGAGGCACCACAGCCATTCTCCAAGCAGCGAGCGTCACTGTGAGTGAGAAACCTTCCACGACCTACAATGTGTGGTCTACTCAAAGGTTACAAGTTCACATCTGTAACCACATTAGAGAAGAAACAGATTTCTGAGTCAGGGTGAAATTCCACCTTTGAAGTGTCAGCTAGCTTAAGCAAATGGCACAACTCTATGAAGGTTTTACAATATGTTCTGGCTACAGCCACAGGAGACTGTTTATTCAAAGGAGCTTCCCCTAAAGCTAAAGGACCGCTCATAACAAACGGCAGTCTTCTCCAGGACAAAGGTGGTACAACCACGCCTGCCATGTGCAACACGCGTGTCACACCGGGACATCACTCAGCACCTCACAGGGAGCAGTGGTTTGGTCTTTCCCCATAAGCGGACTGAACTTTGATTTGCATATGATTTTAAGATGAATTAAAGAACTTCCAGGTTCTATCATCAGAGACATGGTCTTTATATTTAACATAATTATATACTTTCCGGTGTAGCACGGGCTTTCGGTCAAGTGAGAACTGTACTTCCTCTAAAAGAAGCGCAAAGATGGTAAGGCTGCCCACTACTAAGCACAGCAGAGAACCACTCTTCTCACTCTCCAAACTAAGATGTTTTATTGTGGAATAAGAAATGAACACCTTCAGTATTCGTTCTACCAATGAGAAAGTAAATTAGTGACATGTAGGTGGTAAACACACACCACTCTCAAGCTATTATGGAATTCAGTTGTATATCTACCTCTGGGCACTGAAAGCCATAAAATTGTGAGCATGGCTAAGTAAATGATTATGAGAAGTGTAAACTCTGGGGGGTCAGGTGGTGGAGGAATCCCCAGGGGTCAAGGTGAAGTGCCACCCACTTCTCTGCAAGGCTCTGGCTTCCACCGACAACAAGGCAACCAGAAAAATGGCCAGTGCTCCTTGGGGGGAGGATTTTCTATGAACTGAGAAGATCTGTATTTTCCTTTTGTCCCCTGTGCTTGTTTTAGTTTTCAAATCGTGCACTCGATTGATCGTTAAGGTCACTGTGACACAGACAGCACAGAGGGCCTTGCCTCAGCCAGGGAGGCCCACAGCACATCTCAATTCGGCATCACTCCAGTGACAAAACCTGAAAAGTCAAGATGCCAGTGATCCAGTTTTATACTGTATTTCGCTGATGATCCTAAATAGCACTTTGTCAGCTTTTGTGATCTAGCACAGAACCACATGTCTGTGACGTCCCAGCTGGGCTGGGTAATGTCCTTGACTTGAGATCTAGAAGCTTTGGTTAGGACACAGCTCTGCTGTATTATATTTCCATCACAAACTGCAATGACTAAGACTGGACTCAGCACCACAGAGAGTGCTACCAGAATCAGATTATGCTTCGCTGGTAAGAACCCCGCAACCTGCCGGTGTGCCACCACGAGAGCTGCTTCCCCAAGCCTGGCCTGTCTGCAAGACTGAAAAGCCATGGCTGCATGGTTTACAGGACGTGGGCCTAAGAACCATCTGCCCGGTCTGGTGTTTCTTTAATTAAAACTTTAATTACAGATATATATCTGTACGGATACATGCAGTCCATCATACCCTACTCTTAATTACCTGTGTTAATGAGAAATAAAAAGAACCTTGGTGTTTGCTGGGTGTCTACTGTGTGCCAGATGCTTTAACACATATCTACATACGTAAAAGCAGTCCAGGGTCAAATCACTTTCGCTAAGAGTTTCAACCTTTTTTACCAGTCCTTTTACCA
Organism: Bradypus variegatus; assembly: GCA_004027775.1. NCBI lineage: Eukaryota > Metazoa > Chordata > Mammalia > Pilosa > Bradypodidae > Bradypus > Bradypus variegatus. The sequence continues at coordinate 61,219 of PVKY010000236.1, forward strand.
TCATTACACAAAAAAGTAGAAAATAAGGTTACTGAGATTCCCCCTTTGGAAAACTGAGGAGTTTGGTGGGATAAAACAGTCAAAAGGATCATCACAGAAGAGAAACTAGGACTAGAAGACAAACCCTGAACAATCAAAGTTCCATGGTAGGTATAGGTGGTATTTGCCTATCAGTGATATATTTCTGAACCCATCTAAAGAAGTGCATGGGAAGTGGAAAATCTGGCCCAAT
>PVKY010000237.1:0-15424 GCA_004027775.1 Bradypus variegatus
TGCCCCCAGACCAAGACCAAAAATAACCGGCAGGACATGACCAGGCATGTAAGATGAAAGAGAAAATCACTGCAAGGTCAGAGTGCCTTGTTTCTAATGTGCTAATGGCCTCCTCGTACCCACCAGTCCCGAATGACACAAGATTCTGCCCTCCCTGCCCCTACACCACATGCCTTTCAGCCTTCACCAGATGCAGCTGCAACCAGGTAACTGTTCCCAGGTGGGGCTCACTGAAGAGGCAGTGGTCTGAAGCTACCTCCTGGAGCTATCAGTATTAGAAAGTTAAACCGGCTCTAGGTTCACCTGGCAGTCCACACGGTTCTGACAGAAATTTGACGTCCACCAAGCTTTTCACCAACGTGGCCAATTCTAACTTATTTGTGCTATTTCTGGTGGAGAGGTGAAAGCATCTGGGGTGCATTCCTAATAGCTCAAGGCCACTGAGGGTAGCTGCCACTCCTTTCCCGGTGGCGGGAGGGCAGGCAAGGAAAGCTGCTGAGCAGCAGTGGGGCCAGGAGCTACAACACTCAAGTTCAAATCTGCGTCCTTTGGAAAGTCACTTGGCCTTGCTGTGCCTCAGTTTCCTCATCCGTCACATGAAGTGGAAGGAACCACAAAGGATGGGGTATGGGTGGTGGATGCAATACCACAAAATGCTTTTAACAATTCCTGACACGAGTGTGTTTTGTCTTTCTAAATGCGGACACCTCATGTGGCACTTCTAGCTGGCCAGGCACTGTGACACCTGTGGGCTGCAGCATCAACACTACCCAGACATCTCCAAATATATCCCTGCCGTCCTCCAACAAGCTGCTGGAAACTTTCTTCCACAATGCAGTCAGCACCAAGTCCCAATCGGATATAAGAAAGATCAGAACTCAGCACCACTTAAAAGGAAGAAAAACCACAACAGAGATGCTTGCTATCCCTTCCAGAAGACAACAGAACAGTCCACACCCACCTACATGAGATGGTGCTACAGAAAGCTGGGTCAGACAGCAGTGGTTGTTGGTTTCTGGGCGAACCAATTCCTACATCCTCTATCTGCTGGCCCTGAGTTTAAGTTTCATTAGAATGAGCTCACAGATCATTCCAGAATGACAGCCATGCTCTCCTGGACAGAACTTGTCTGAAATACAGATCTTTATGGTATTCTCCAAGTGTGCATTTAAAGCAGGAGTAAAGCAAACCTGGTCTATGCGCATTCAAAGTCTAGATGTGGAGAAGTGCACGTTGAGAAACCCTTCTGGATCCCTGAGATTCTTGAGAAGGGACGCAGGCAGAATGAAAAGAATAAGCACTTCATTACGTCCTACATCAGTGGTTTCTGAGGGGTATGTTTCTGCCCCCTCCCCGCTCCCCAGTCATCTGGAGACACGTCTGGTCACCACAACCAGGTCGGGGGGGGGGGGGTGCTTCTGGAATCTTGTGGGCAGAGTCCAGGGGTGTTGCTCAACATCTTATAGTACAGAGGATGGTCCCCAACAAATGGCAACAGCACCGAGGTTGCAAAACCCTGTCCTAAACCACACGTGCTCTTTTCTGTTAAGGGCAAGAGTCCATTTACCAGCTCCTAAGCTGCACTTCAGAGGACAGTTTCCTTCCCTCTACCTCGGCACCCCAGCTTGCAAGGAGGGTTCCCATGACCAAGTTGTTCATTGGGCCATTTTACTCGCCCCAGCATCAGGCTCCTCCCCACCACAAAGGCCACATCCCGAGTCACATCACCTCCCCCTACACTCCTTGTCACATCCAGAAAAACAATGTAGATAGTTCCTAAGGCCCCTGAGAAAGCCGCGTTCCATGGAGGGCTACGGGACCGCACCCACAGGCCGGGTCCTTCACTGGCCTCTCTCTGGGGTCAAGAGAACAGTGAGGGAATTGAGGCCTCCTCTCTCTGCAATGGGCCACCAGACTATTTGAGGCAGTAGGGTGTGTATGCTGCCACACACAAGTTGTATTACCCAAACCTAAAATGTGTTTCTAGTAGTACACAGACTAAGTTTCTTTGGTTGAGGAAAGATGCCAAAAAAAGAAATCAATAGTCCTCCCTTTTCTGCTTACAAGAGAGAAAATAAAATCTCTGAAGACAAGTTTTCCTATGGTAAGTGCTGAGAAAACTCACGTCACTATCCAAAATGCAGGTCTACTTGAAAGGACCACCACAAGGGGTTCTGACTGGTTCTTCAAAGAGGAAGAAGCAGGGTCATTTCTCAAACACAAAGCCCTATTTCCAAAAAGTGCTCAAAACTGCCAGGGCTGAGGCTGGGGTTTCGAAGAGCTGCTCTGGCCTTCACAGCCGGCAGCGTGTCTTCAGGATTCTGAAACGCTAAACTCAAGCCCCTCCCCTCCATTCAGCACACTATTTCAAGGTCCAGAGATAGTTAGACCTATCCCCTGGGGTGGGGAAACCTCAGCTCCACCCCAGGCCGTGCCCCAAGGAGAGGAGGGTTCACAGCTCAGTGGCTGTGCTGGAAGGGGTTACAGGTAACCAGCTCAAGCCCTTGTTTCTTGTTTCTTCTTCCTATGAAAAAATGGAGCCCAGAGAGTCTGAAGGGGCTGCCCAGAGCTTGCGCAGGCATGCGAGTGAGGGAGGCCACTCCAGAGGCTGCGGAGCACACCCAGGCAACCAAGGAGGGGGCACACAATCAATAGCACGTGTATTTTAATGTACACCTGCAAAATTGAAATTCACGCAAAATCCTGGGCTTTAAAAACATTATTTCTTAACATGAAGCTAAGGAAGGTAGTATTTAAGCAAAAAACCTAAAGTCGCTTTTTCTTTTTGTTGACTGAGGCTCTCTGCATCTAAGATGGTTTCTGAATGAAAACCGACAGCCAAGCACAGTGGACCTTTCCTCCCTCTTAAAGCAACTGCAGACCTTGGTGAGGTGCCTCCCCACGGAGCGAGCCTGGTTTACATGCAAAGGCCTACCTCCCCCCTGCATCATTTTGTAGATCTTGCTCTCGATGTGGAGCTGAGGGTGTTTGGTTTTGACACATTCAAGCTTGATGGCAACTTCTTCTCCTGCAGCAATGTCTGTACCTTGGAAAGGAAGGAAGAAAACCACACGAGTCAGTCACCCCCATCCACCACCTGATACAGCGTAAGCACATACTAGAAAAGCAAGGAGCACCATTGGGATTTCCCCAGGAGGACCAAATAAGGGACACTGCCCACCTCCTTCTTTTCACCTTTGAAAACACCAAGCATATGAAACATACAGAAATGTCTATTTGGTATTCCGTCACCCCCACTTCCTTATTTACCCCACTCTGATCAGGTTCCAGAGGAGCTGAACGCAAGGCAATGCAGGTTTCTTCAAAGGATTCCCATCTTTTCTTCTCTGAACCCCCGCCCCATCACCCCCATCTGTCTGTTCTTGTGTTCACTGCCAGGCCACACGTCGGGAGTTCCAGGCTGACTGTGTCTTCACGTCACCTCTATGTGCCTATGGAGGTGTGTCTGAGTTCTTTCTCAGGGTGGGGGAGTGGGGGGAGAGAGCTGGAATTTTATCAAACACCCACAGGCAGTCCTGCCCCCACACATCAAGCTGCACAGGCTGTTTCTCCGATAGGTTCAGTGCCCACGGGGCAGCAAGAGTCACCCCTAACTCACCCAGGTCTGGCAAATCCCCCCACCCCCAGCAGGCCAGCAATGCCCCAGAGGCTGAGCCCAACCCACCTCCCCTGGACAAGACAGCGCTGTGTCTTCCTTCCCGGCCTCATCCAGGGCCCGGGTGCTGCCCGCAAGGCCTCTAACTGCACCACCATGGCCACGCGCAGGCCCCATTCCCCTCCTCCCTTAGTTCTGGCTACAGCAAGCAACACATCTCAGAATACCTCCCAATCATGACCCTATGAGTTTAGAGGTGAAATTAGTTCAGTTTTTATTTTAAAACGTTACATCTCTGCTCTACTCCAACAAAGAATTGCAAACTGACTTTTACCACCCCTCTAAGCTTCAAGCACAGATGCTTAACAATTTCCAACCTGAATCAAAGTTTTGCCTTAAAGACCTCTACTCTTCTTTTTACCACATGATGCACCAAGTTATTTTTAAGTAAGAGAAGTCATTTACCTTTTCTCCCCTCACTTTTCCCTCAGATTCCTCCCCAATAAAAACCACGTTAACCTTCCTAGCAGTGAGGCTGTTTGTGAATGAACAAACTGTTGGTGCCACACAGATCCCCAGGCCACTCCATTCCAGGCAGATGATGCCAGGCAAGCCAGGCAGCTTTGGGCAAAGCAGCCTCACCAGTCCTTGATGAGTCTTTGGTGACTCAGTTTCTCTCGCTATCTGAAATCACAGGGAGAGCAGCACCCTGTTTCACGAGGGAGTTGTGGAGATAACGGGTTAACAGTCACACAGCACCAAGTGAGGTGGGCCAGCATCAGAACACCCCGGCCTGCAAGGAGAACGGCTGCCGGTGTCCGTGTGCTAGGAAGCACCCAGGATCACAGAGCACCAGCCACTTGCAGTCTGCCCTCCAGTGCTGCCCGGAATGCGCCCACTACTGGCCAGCCTGGAGTTCTGTAGGACAATCACCACCTATCAAATTACGAGAAAAATGACTTATTGTAAAATGTACTGTACACATGAAAAAGGAACTTGGAGTTCTTGTGAGGACCCAGAACTCTGAATTCCCCAACCCAGGAGGGACAGATGACGAATCTCACTAGTTACATCAGCAACTTCCCTCACTCCGAGGCATTAGCAGCACAGCCTCTGGAGACGGCCCTCCTGCACCATGGAGGACGTGGGACTGCCACCCATCCTTGCCAGCTGGCAGGTCCTCCACGCACTAGGGCCCTGGGGCCCCACAGGCCACCCACCAGCACCATCTGCTTCCCTATGGCTGGTGGCTGATGTCTGACAGTCACTCCTGCAATATGGACTAACTAGGGGACAGCTGACCAGTGGCAACTGTCACGGATCCCAAGCAGCCATGTGCTGTGCAGACCGAGAGGCCGTTCTGAGTTTGACTCCTGGCTGAGGAGGGGCTGGGCCAGGGCTTCCACCCAAGAGGTGGGAGCAGCACAGTCTGTGGGCTGCCTTCCCCAAGGAGCTTACTGCTCACTGGGTGGAAAGGCCAAGCAGCAGCAGCAGCTTCTCATTCTGTGCATCCCCTGGGCACCATTACCACGCCAAGCAAACTTGCCCCCACCTGCCCCTCCCTGCAGTGCTCCTCTAGCACTGCTGCTGGGTGTAGTTCTCGACCTGCTACGAGTCCACGACGGGACAGTGCAGGACATGAGAGCAAGCACAGGGTGGCTCTCACCACAGCTGGACCCTGCTGCCAAGACCAAGTTGTCTGCACGCAGGGCCCGCTATCACCTCAACAACGTGGGCTCTCCTGCAACCCACTGCCAGGAGTGGGTGCCAGGCTCTGATCAGACACGGGTCCGGGTTAGTCCTCAGAAAACAAAACTATGGCCTTCCAAGTTGAACAGACAAGAGCACAGGATGCGTCAAGTAAACCTAACAAGCCCAACCCGGCCCTGGGACAGGTGCCAGCCGGGACGCTGGTAACCAACACCAAGGACATCAAGGATGGTAAACAAGGAAACAGGGCGACTTCCAGAGCAGGAGGGCAAAGGCTGCTCCTGCAGGCCGCTGCTGACGAGGGACCAGAAAGCAGCATCACGACTTTTATGGGTGAGGCTCAGGCACAGCGAAGGCCAAGGTAAACAGAAGCCATTCAAAAGGGTTCGGGGGATAAGGGGCATGGCGACGAGTGACTGCTCGTCTCTCATGGGGAGTGTGGCTTGGTTAGCAACCACCCAGCCCCCCGCCCACAAAATGGAACACATACTGGGTGCCACCCACTGTTAGAGGCCTTCCAAGGTAAATCAAGTCAGAGTGGGGAAACACATGAAGAGGCCACCAAGCTCCAGCTCTCACAAGGTATCTGTCAGACTGCACAGTCCTTGGGCAAGCTGATACACTGGTGTGGTGAAAGGATGAGGCCACTGGCCAGCAAGAGGAAAGCCCACTCCCCGGGCACGGCATTCACCTGCAGGAGGTGGGCGCAGATGGAGCAGGGGCGCCGCCTGCCCCACGTCTCCAGCGCCAAGCGCCTCGCAGGCACTGTCGGCCCTGATTCCTCCAGCGGGCAGCCTGGCCTCCTCGCATGGTCACGCCACACGGACCCTTCATCCTTGGGCACTCTTAACTCGTTCAATGGGGTTCGGAAAACACAGTCCACGTCAGCAATATTGGCTCTTTCCCCCTCCAAACATGACCTAACTTCTAAGTGGTGTGCGGCCGGCCTCCACTGCCTCACAGAACACATTGCCCCAGCAGCAGGTGGAGGATAAGGCGTGGACTCCGAGGCCAAAGGAGGGCCCGTGGCTGGGTCCGGGGCTCGGCATGTCACCCTGGGAGTTAGAGAAATAGCCTGTAGATGGGGACTCAGATGACAATCATCCTGGGTCCCAAGACGCAGCCCCTCTTCATGAACACATGGGTACAGCAGGCCACTGGGGAAGGCCAACACTGGCTCTTCTGGGTCCCCGAAGTGTTCTGCAAACTGAAGGTCCCCCCACTCCCATTTCAAACGTCTGAAAGCACAGAAGTCCCAGGTGGAAATTCAAAATCCCAACCTGCCAGCCTCAAGAAAACACAAGCCATACCTAGGGAGGTCAAGAGCTTTCTGACTAACTTGAGAGGAATGACACTAGGAAGGAGTTTCAATATTAATCACACCAGCATACGTGTGACCAGATTTTCAAGATGAGAACCCAATTTGATCTCTTCACTGCCTAACCTAATGCAAGGAAGCTACAGTTCGACGACTCGATGTAGCCCATGGTCTTGGGGTCCCCAGCACAGCCCATGGTGGACATGCTCAGGCCTGCCTTCCCAGCCACACATGCACTCAAGCTAACAAGATCACCACCTATCCTTGGCGGGGTAGTGTGCGGCCTGAAAGCACCAAGGGTGGGCCCAAAGCCAGTGTCGACTGAAAAAAAGAAAAAACGCAGTCATGACCAATCCCACACAAGTAATTAGTGCACCCTGATGGCAGGCGGTCTGGGTGAGCCAAGACCAGGTGACGCCTCCGGGATGGACGGGACCCACCAGTCTTCCACCTGGAGAGAAGAGAGTCCATCCTGGTGAAAACCAGAGCACAACTTCACTGTCAGGATCCATCTTCGGAAAGCACAAAGCCATGGCAGTCAGGTCTCAGACCAGGACAAGTTGCCAAGTATCTACACTGCAATGCTTTGGAGCTCCTAGATCCCAAGGTTAAGTAAGCCTTTTGCCAGAATCTATTGTTCTATAAATAAGCCAAACAGCTTGCATTTACCCAGCACTCCGCCTCCAAACACACTGCTGAGACTGCACCAGGCTGACTACTTGGATATAAATATTTAAATAGTAGAACCCAAATGTCCCTAAAGCGTGTGGTGCCCGGCAGGCCATAAAGCAGAAGAGATTGAAAGGTATTACCCAGCCTGTGATGGGGTCATCCTGGCGATGAGCACACACTGAGGTAATGGGAAAGGCCCGCGGCAGGTACAGCAACTCCTGACTCCAACAGGACACCGGCCAGACAGGGACACCACAGCGGGCCACTCGGACTCTGACTTCCACACCAGTTCCCCTGCAGCCCGCCGCCCCAGGCCAGGTGCTCTCAAGTTCAGCGGGTTTGGAATAACTTAAGTACAACACAATCCCCCCAGAAGTGTAAAGAAACCACCTTATCTTAAACTTCTCAACTTTCAGGTTCAGGCAATCTTGTAGCACACACATGTGTGTACATGTGAGCATATTTCGTTCACTCTCAATCTGCAATGACCCACAACGTTCTAATCCCAAACATCTTTTAAATCCAACCAAAGAGAAAGGCTCGGGGTAGGCCTTCCCCACTGCCCCATCCGCCTGGTTCTGCCAGCGCGATGACATTGCCTGACTGCTGTCCTGCAGAGCTCAGCGGCCACCCCAGGTCACAGACCTGCCAGGCCAGAGCCTTCTCCTGCAGGGGCAGAAGGGCGCTCCAGCTGGGTCTGCGGGCTGGACCAAGGTCACAGTCCAGAGGAAACCTGCCCGGCCAGGTCCCTGCCACCGGGGCAGGGCAGGCGCCCGGGGGAATGAGGAAGCTCCGGGACAGCCGCGGGCTCCCCTCCCTACGGGCGCCCGCCGGCCTGAGGCTCCTACAGGGGACGAGCGCGGCCGGAGTTGACTGCGGGTGACGTGAGCACCGGACGCCCTCCCCTAGAAGGCCACAGCGGTCAGCGGCAGCTCAGCCTCCTGGCCCCAGGTTCCTGGCGGTCCCCCACGGCGACGGCAGCACACATTACGACGGGGGGGGCTCCAGTAGTCCGCAGGGGCGCCTCCGCCCGGGCCCCGGCTCACGGCGGCCTGCTCGGACTCCGGACAGAGGACGGGGCGCGCCTAGGCTCGCGGGCGGCAGGGGCCGGGACTCCCCGCAGTCCCCGGTTCCGCCCAGCTCCCCGCTGCGGGGCCCTGTCCCGCGGCTCCATTTGGAGTCGCGGTGCGGCCCTAGGCGCGGCGAGCCTCGGGGCGGGGCAGGGGTCCCGGCTGCCAGACCTCGCCTCGGGCCCCGGGCGGGGTCGCCACTCCGGGCCGGGGTCGCGGGCGGCGGGGTGTGCGGGGGGGGAAGCCCGAGTCTGGGGGAGGGGCGCGCGGCGGAGCGGCCAGACAGGGCGCCGCAGCCTCACCGAGATAGATGTCTCCGAAGGAGCCGCTGCCGATCTTCCGGCCCAGCCGGTACCTGTTCCCGACTCTGAGCTCCATGGCGGCGGCGGCCAGGCTCTCTCCTGCCCTCCCGGCCGCTTCCTGGGTCTGCGCTCCGGGGAGGCGGCGCCGGTGCTGCCGCTACTGCAGGTCCGACTGCCGGCTCCGCCCCCCTCACGGCCCGGCTTTCACCATCGCTTTCTGGCCGCCCTGCAGCTCCCAGCGCCTCAATACGGGGCGGATGGGACAGTCCGAACGCCGCCGCCCCTGCTCCGGCCCCTGCCGGCCCGGCTGGCCCTCTCCCCACAGCGGATGGACTCGGATCTTCCGGGCCTAAATACCCCTCCAGCTGCCTAAAGGAGCCGCCGCCATCGCGCTGTGACGTCATTTCCCCTAGCAACCTGGTGGGCGGGGGCGATGCCTATCGGAGGCGGGGTCGTGGGCTCGAGGGCGGGGCTGCGGACTCGGGGGCGGAGCGAGCGCTCGAGGCTTCCTCGGGACCCCGCCCCTGGCCCAGCGCGCCCAGCTCTTGCCCGGGGCGGTCTCTGCGCGCTAGCGCGGGGGAAGCCTCGCGGGTCACCGGCCGCTGTCTGCGGAGCGGGAGGGTCCTTGGCACAGACCTGGAAAGCCTCCCCCGGGAAGGGCGGAGAGAGGGCCCAGCCTGTCCCCCCAGGTCTGTGGAAGACGGCTGACCCCGGGGCCGGGCGTCTAGAGGGGTGGCTCAGACTGAAGCCCAAAGGAGAAGATCCGTGCTTCCAGGGTCGGGTGTCCAGCGAGGCTGGCGCTGAGGCCAGGCGGCATCACCTGGGCGAGGCGCGCATGTCCAGCCCCGGAGGGCTTTGGAAGGGCGGGGCCTCTCACCTGTGCCAGCTGCACGGGGCTAAGCCGGCATCTTTATTTACCCTGGGTTGGGTATAAGTGTTCTCGCAGAGAGAATAAGGTGTGGAAGTTCAAGGCCAGCTTCCAGGATCTGGCTCCAGCCTCCAGAGTGGCAGCCGAGGCCCCAGACACCCCCCGAACCAATAAGGTGGAGCTCTCCATTGCTGCTACGGACCCGCCTCTGCCAGTGGGGAATCGTGAAGCCGCTGATGGGCACGTTTGAGAGTCCGACACACACAGCGCTCCCTGCACGGGGGTCACAGCAAGGCCTGCAGGAGCTCCGCAGCCTGCGCTGGACCCCAGGAGCAGGTCCGGCGCTTGCAAAGTGGTCGGCTGCGCTCAGCGCAGGGCGGGGGCTTCCCACTCCCAGCTCCCAGCTCTCACAGCCCTGCTGGAAAGCAGTTGTCATGGAGGCTCTTTTCCCGGGGCTTAAATCACAAGGAGAGGCCCTGAGCCAGGGGGCGCAGCCGACGCCAAGTGCTCGCAGCCAGCAGTGTTGGGGCACAAGGAGTCTTACAGGGGACTCGGGAAAGGTTGCCAAACTAGTAAAAAGAACGTGCTGCGGAGTTCAGACCTGGGTTTTCTGTTGGATTAACAGGGAAGGCCACCTGTGCTAGCTGGGAACCGAAGGAGGCCTGGGGCCCACTCCCTGCAAGTAGCTGGTCCTGTTGCCCAGGGGCTGCCTGGACTCCAGCCACGGCACCTTCTGCAGACTCGGAGCCTCTGTAAAGGGAAGCTACAGGGCCTCAGCCACCCTCACGCTCCAGGGCTCTGCCGACTATCCCTGTTTGTTCTCTTAATTGGTCAGCAAATTCAACCCACATGGGACCAAAGGCCTTGTTTGTGTTTCAGAGGCCTGGACAGAGGGCCACCCACCAGGGCTTGGCCCAGGAGTCACAGCTCTGTGTCCCCACCTGGGTCCGCTGTCCTGTTCGCGAAACACCCTTCCAGCACCAGGGCTTACAGTGCTTTGCTGGAGACAGCCACTCGCCAGCATCCAGCCCTGGCATAGGGGATCCACCCAGAGGCCCATGGGCAGGGACCCTGCGGGACCCTAGGGTCGCACCCGCCTTCTTCCTGCCACAGCCTCTCCCTGCTTGTGGGGAGGCTGGCTCACTGCTGGCCCCGCACCCCAAGATGCAGCTGGAGCTGCCGCCTGGGGAGCGGGACATGCAGACAGCCTTTGGGGCAGCACCCACAGCTGACATCCAGGTGTCCGGACAGACCACCCAGGCCTCCTTCCTGACACTGCAGGACCCGGGGCAGCCCGCAGCGGGTGGGGGAGCAGCCCCAGCCTGGGAGACACTGCCCTGGCAGCCATGACACCATGGCAGCCTGGGTGGCTGTCCCTGTCTCCAACGGTGGTGAGGTCAGGGGCACCTCAGCCTTCCAAGTGGAACTGTGCAGACCCTATCCCCCGGGTGCCCTGAGCTGCTGTTGGCAGGATTCTGGGGTCTCCACAGGGGTCCACAGGATGGGGTGCTGCTGTCCTCCCCAAGCCCCCTCTCTTACCTCCCCAGCTTCCTCCTCCCAGCCCCCGGGAGACCCTGGGGAGACTGTTTGCTGTGGAAGCTCACCCTCATTCTCTAGGCTCAGGGATAGGCCCCCAAGGGTGGTACAGACCAACCTGGCCCTGCCCTGGTGGGGGCGTGCAAGGACAGACAAACAGACCATTGCCCGGGTGGACCTCTGCCAACTAGACCAGGCTGCGGGGTCAGGGTGGGGGCCCGGGAAGGTCTGGGAGGCAGTGACCTTCCTGGAGATGGAGGCCCAGGGTGGGGCCTGGAGGGTCTCCCAGAAGTGAGAGGCAGTGCGCATGTGCATTTGTACACATGTGCGTATACACGCACATCCATGTGGCAGGACCTAGCTAGCAACCAGCCTCTGCCCGAGGATAACTGTGGGAAGGCAGGGGCTGCGGGGACTGTGGGGGCCAGGTCCAACAGAGGCAGGCATGGAAGCCACAGGCAGCCTGCAGGGCCAGGCTACATGCACCCCAAGCCACCCTGCTAAGAGGCAGGGCCAAGGCGTGGGAGCCTGAGCCCACACCAGGAGGGGAGCAGAGAGGGTCTCCGCCCCCACCCTCTAGAGCCCCACAGCCCAAGGTGGTGGTCCCAGCCACATGTGGCTGTTGAAATTTTAATAAAATTACAAATTCAGTCCCGCAGCTGCACTGGCCACACTCCAAGGGCCCGAGAGCCCCACTGGCTGCCCAGGTCGCTTCGCCAGACCATGGCAGGCCCGTCCCAGCTGGTGGGTCTCCTGGGCAGCACTGAGAGCGATTCTGCCCCTGCCCTAGGCATCTGGCAGTGTCTGGGGGCCGGTTTGGCCCTCACGACCAAGGGCAAGGGTGCTACTGGCCTCCAGTGTTTGGAGGTCAGGGGTGCTGCTCAGTGTCCTGCAGTGCACAGGACAGCCCCCCACCCAGAATGGTGGCCCCTGTGGGTCATGAGTGCCAAGGAGGAGCCGCCACACCCCGAGCGAGCCCAGCGCCTGGTCAGCCCTGCCATGCCAGGCGGCAGAAGGGCTGTCTCCACTCACTCCCTGGGTGGATCGAGGGATGTGGGCTGCCCAAGCTGGGGGAGACAGGGGAGCCTCACCCTGCCCTCCCTGGGCAGGGGCTGGTTTGGACCCAATGATTAGCCCTGAGCTGGGACCTGTGGGAGGGCGGGGTCTGCTCCCGTCACTGGACACTTGGAGAGTCCCTGACCCAGCCAGGAGCCACCAGATGAGGGCTCCTTGGTCCTGAGGTTCCCAGGTTTCCAGGCTCTGGCGGCCAGCAGAACCTGGTGCCGTTGTCTCTCCTTGGCTGGGCCGCCTCGGGCACATCACAGAGCTCCCGGCCGGCTGCTTCTCCAGGGGATCGCATCCCCCACACCCGGAGGCCTGCATGCCTGGCCTCTTAAATGCCATCAGTGCACTGTCCAAACAGGAAGAGCAGCCAGGGGCCCACTGTCCTCCTCGTGGTGGTGGGCCCCAGCAGGGTGGGCATCCATATTCCCCCCTTTCCTGTGGAGCCAGGGGAGGCAGGGTAGAGGGCTGGACCCACCCTGGCACCTGCCTCGGCCACACTTGCCCCCTGGGGGCTGGACATGGAGCCCCCAGAAGCAGGGCAGGGGCCCAGGCCAGCATGACTGACCTCTGGTCTGCATGCCGGGCTGGGGGTCACATCTGAACCTAGAGTCAGGGCCCTGCTGCTCGTCTCCCATCAAAGGAGGCTTTGGGGTCCTGTCTTGGTGTCCTGCCGACAGCCTGGGATGTGCCCACACCCTGGTTTTCCCGGCGACGAGCAGGGTGGAAGCTGGCATGGCCCCAGCAGTGCCTCCACTGGAGCAGGCAGCCCCCGGCCCCCGACTCTGGGCCTCGGCTGGACACATCCACACCTGGGACCACTGGCTGCCCCGTTCCCCCGGTGGCCCCTCTCCTGGAGGCCTTGAGGAGGTGGGAGCAGTGGCCCCTGGTGGTACTTGCAAACTTGGCCAGGCCCAGCCCTCCCTGAGCTCTCCCTGCTCATTCTTACCCCTAGTCTCATGGGCAAATCCCTCGTTTCCCTCAGAGCTGGGGCTGGGAGAAAGTGGCCCCAGCCACTGCAGCCCCCGGCCCCAGCCCACCAGGGCCAGGCCTGGCCGTCATCACGCTTCACACCACAGCAATGCTCTGAGGCCAGCACCTTTCTTATTTGTGTTTAGAGAGCAGGAAGTTGAGGCACACACAAAGGACTGTGTGTCCAGGCCATGGGGAGAGCTTGAGGTTTGAAACTGCAGCCTCCATGCCGAGTGCGGTCAGTAGCTGTGGCCTTTGGCCTCTGGCAGCTCCTGGCCAAGCACCTAGAAGGCCTAAGATGTGATGAGGGACACAGCAATGTTAGGAAGGGCTTTGGGCTGGGGCTTGCCACTCGCTGACCAGCTGTGTGACTCTGGGCACCTCAGCACCTCTCTGAGCCCCAGCTATAAAGTGGGGTGTAGCAGGAATGGCTGCTGGCCTGTGCTCTTGGCCCTTTTTTATTCTTTCTTCCAATCTTTTACTTGGGACACAGAGGTGATGGCTGGAGCTCTAGTCGCTATCCTAGATAAGGAGGACAGGGCCATTCCCGAGGCCAGTGGTGCTCTGAGCTGGGAGGAACTCTGGTTGCAGGAGACTCCAGGGGCACTGATCCCTGTGGATTTCTTCATCCATCTGTTTAAGGCCTGTTGCCCAGGGCCTGGTGACTCAGAACAGCAGGACAAGCTCTGGCAGGGTTGGAAAAACACCTGCCTCCCAGGTCCACTAGGGTGAACCCAACCAGGGGGTGGCTGCCCTTTCCCTGGATGCCCTGAAGGATTCAGAGACAAGTTGCAGCACCCATGGATCCCGCCCCTTTGGCCATGGCAGACAGCCCAGGCCAGGAGAGCTGCTTGGTCCCCATCCCGGGAGCACGCCACCTCCCAGAGGTGCCCACCTCCCTCCAGGCTGGGTCCTTGAACTTTGGTCCAGCTTGGTCACCTGGGGCTGCTGGAATTAACTACCACCCGCTGGATGGCTTGTGACAACACACATGAACTGTCTCACCGTTCTCGGGCCAGATGTCTGAAAGCAAGGTGTTGTCAGGCCAGCCTCCCACCAGGGCTCTGGGGAGGACCCTCCTTGGCTTCTTCAGGTTTGGCAGCTCCGGGTGTTTTCCTTGGCTTATCAGTCAGGATTTTTTGGAGAAGCAGAGCCGACATCAGAGTCTCCAGGTTTCAGCAAGAGGTTACAAAACATGCAAAGAAAGAGGAAGCAAAGATGCAGGTGACGGAGAAGTTTGAAGCATTAGAAAGCAGCCACTGGGAGGACCCACTTGGGACATGTCAGGCAGAGACTTTTACAGAGTGGTCCTAAATACCCACAAAGAGCTGAAGGAGATCAGGAAAATGATAGACAAAAGCACAGGGAATCTTAGTACGGAGATGGAAATTATGGAAAGGAAACAAATGGAGCTGAAAAATTCCCTGGAGGGTTTGCTGGCAGGTGGGAGCTGGCAGAAGAAAGAATCAGAGAACCTGAATATAAGATAATTGAATTCCTATAGTTTGAGGAACAGAAAAAAGAAAGAATGAAGTAAAGTGAGCAGAGGAGCCTGTGAGGACGTCCAAGCATTGTGGGAGTCCCCGAAGGAGAAGAGAGAGAGGAGCAGAGAGAATATTCAAACAAATAATTGGAAACTCCAAATTCAATGAAAGATATGAACATACACATTAAAGACACTCAAACTCCAAACAGAATAAACCTAAATGGACTCCACACCATGGCATATTATAATCAAATTGTCTAAAGAGAATTCTGAAAGCCCCAGGAGAGAAGCAACATGTCACATACAAACGCACCTCAATGAAATTAAATGCTGGTTTCTCATCAGAAACCAGAGAGGCAAGAAGACAGTGGGTGGTGTATTTAAAGTGCTGAAAGCAAAAAGTTGCCAATCATGTATTCTGTATTAGGCAAAACTGTCTTTCAAAATGAGGGAGGATTAAGACATTCTCAGATAAACAGAAGCTGAGGGACCTCGTCACCCTGGGCCGGTCCCTGCAGGAGATGCCAAGGAGAGCTCCACTGGTTAAGAGGAAAGGACAGTAGGCAATAGGTCAAAGCCACATGAAGAAATAAAGATCTCCAGTGAGGGCAATGACATGGTAAATATATAACCCTGTGCTGTTGTGTTTTTCACTCATAACCCCACTTTTTACTCCCTAAAGTATCTAAAAGGCAAATGCACAAAATGTAATGATACGTCAGTGGTTCTGGACTTACAATGTTATAAATAGGTAATTTGTGACAAGAACGACATTAAGGTGGGGGGCGGAGGTACAGGAACATAGTGTATGT
>PVKY010000237.1:15524-61446 GCA_004027775.1 Bradypus variegatus
TCATGGAAGGGAGGCCCCACGATATTGTGAGTGGGATGAACGCCACTGGGGGGTGTGCTCTGGAGGGCTGGGATGGGAAAGTCCTAAGTTGCCACAATTAGAAAGAAAAAGAGGGGAGGAGGGAGAGGGAGAGAGAGAGGGAAAGGGAGAAGGAAGGAAGGAAGGGAGGGAGGGAGGGAGGGAGGGAGGGAGGAAAGAAAAGAGCAAGAGAGCAACTAAAGAGACAGTGACAATTAAGTATAGTACAGGATTCTATATACCTTTATACCAATGTTAAGTTGCTTGAACTCAACAACTGCGCTTAAAGTGGTTACATAAGTGAATATACTTGGTCTTAGAAAACATACTTGGTGGAATGAAGTGTTCAAGGAATACTATGTACACAACCTACACTTAAGTGTTCAGAAAATGAACTGATAGAGAGATGGGAGATATAGAAGATACAGAAAATACAGCAAAATGTTACCATTGGTGGAGCATGATATGGGGGGAGGTAGGAGTATGCTGGACTTCCCTTACGGAGTTTGTATTATTTTGTAACTGCCATGTAAGTTTGAAAGTTGTTTTTTATTCATGTAGAGAGGGTGTTCCAAATGCCAAGTGGCACGAATGGCTGACACCCACCAAAACGTGACTTCCCGCGGGGGCAGGGGTGGTTGGCCACAGCGATGGAGCCGCCGGTGCAGGGCCTGTGGCCGCGTGGGAACCTGGGCCATCGGGAGGAGGCTGGGGCCAAGCGTGAGGGAAGCACCATGTCCTGCCTCAGTGCGTTTCTGAGATAAGGTTTGGGGCCTCTGGGGTGCACAGGGTCCCATGCCAATGTCCACACTGTCATGGGAATGCATGAATGGCTGCTTTGCGCTGCTCACTGTTATCTTCGTTTCTGTCCCTGGCTTGGGCTCCTCGGCAGAGGGGTAAAGAACACCTTGCTGTGGCTCTGCTGTCCCTGACCTGAGTCTGGGTGTCCCGCATGGCCGAGCCAGAGCCTCCGAAGGAGGCATTGAGTTTGTGGGCTGCTCAGGTGCCACCTGCCCTTGCCTTCTCACGTGGGGTCGTACCTTTTCCCTTTATGCAAGTGTTGCACACGTGTACAGTGATAATAATGAAAGACTTAGGAACACTTGGAAACCAATGAAATTGAAAACCTAAATGAAATAGGTACATTCCTGGAAAAGTATAAAGTGACATAAACAGGGACAAGAAGAAATGAAAGAGCAGGAAAACATCAAAAAATGGTTGTTGGTACCCTCCCCTCCCCCTGCCCCCAGGCCGCTGCACAAGCACGTCCCACCCGCTCTCAGGGATGGGCGAAATTCTTGTCTTGGACAAAATGTTCCAGAGTGAAAGCCATGGGGTGTGTCCGACTCCTTGTATGAAGCTGGGGTAATTTGGAGTCAAAGCCAGACAAGGACAAATGAAAAGAGAAAATTATAGGCCCATTTCATGTAGGAACTTGGATGCAAAAAATCTCAAATAATAATTAGAGAATGATCTAATTATATGACAAATAGACTCCATGGTCCCCTCAGTTTCCAAGTTAATATCAGACAATAGCAACACAATTCATCCCAATAGACTGGGAGGCAAGTCCCAAAGGGATCTCCAGGGCGACAGGAAAGCACTGATGGAATGGGACAGCCGCCCGTGAGTATAAACCTCATAGCACAATAAAAATAGAAGAGGTTTTCCTGCGAGGGTGGAGGTACAGAGTCCGCAGGAACTGTAGAATTCTGGAACAATCTGCGGCTGCCCAGACCCCGGCCTGGGCCACTGTGAGGGGCTCACCCGGCCCCGGCTCATGACCCAGCCACTCCAGGCACTTGCCAACAGAACAGGAAACATGTCCACGTGGAAACCTGCATGTGAAAGTCTATAGCGGCTTTATTCGTGATGGCCCTGGATTGGAAGCAATCAAGATGCCCTCTGATAGGTGAATGATAAATAAACTGCAACACATCCATGTGGAATAAAAGGGTAAATAGGAATGAATTATTCCAAGACCTGGATGAATCTCCATGCATATTGCTAAGTGAAAGAAGCCAGTGTGAAAAGGCTGCAAGTCGTATGACCTCATTTCTGGAAAAGGCACAGCTCCAGAGCCAGCACACACATCAGAGGGTGCCGGAGGTTCAGGGACAGGGGAATTGAATACAGCACTGGGGACTTTTTCAGGGTGGTGAAACCACTCTGTATGTTTTCATAATGGTGGACATGTGACACTGTGCATTTGTCAAAACCCATAGAACTTTACAGCACAAAGAGTGAACCCTGATGTAAGCAAATTTAAAAATTATTTACTAGATTCCACCTCAGGATGGAACACAGAGCATGACAAAATAATCTAAATACGTTTCGAATGTGTGAAACAGCCCTTGAAGTGGGTGGGGAAGGGGCCTGGGGTGAGGGGCTTTGGGCATGAGTGGGGTCTGTGAGATAGAGGCAAAAGGGACTGCATGTAAGCACCTCCTCCACTCGATAAAGTGGTTTCCGATGAGGGTACAAGTTAAAGACTCTGAAACCCTGTTATGTTTGTACTGTAACCATCAAGTAATGGACGGTGGGTGTGGGAGCCAGGTGTCCCACTGTGGGAGTGGTGGCTACAGACAATCCAGGGGAAAATCCAGAACTATCCGTGTGGTACTGGATTAGAGTTGGAGGCTTCATCAGGAACTCAGGATTAGCTCAACGCAGCTACAGGTGGCTACACAGAGAAACGTCTGTGGACATGCATGCAGACACAGATCAGCATGCGCTCATGTTTCCTTGTCCTGTTAGCTTGAGCACGCCCAGAGCCCTGGCCTTGGTTAGTGACACACATTCTCCAATAATTCTCCATGGCACTTCGTGGAGAGACGCCCAGTCTAGGGCTGGGGCCGAACCTGCAAGATGAGCCTGGAGCCTCCTACAGTGCTAGAAAGTAAAGAAGTGCTCAGGAAACCAAACACACACATGTAAAAACCAACAACCCTCAACGATGGGGGAAGCTCAAAGAGGCAGGAGCCACTCCAAAGGGCTCCCAGGGGCCAACACTGGAACAATTTGAGCAATAAAACAGATCTGCCAGGGTCATTCGGAAACCGTAAGGTCTGGGAAATGGCCCGGTTGGGAGGAGATGAGAGGATGGACAACCAGAGGCCACATGGGGTCCCGGGGCAGAAACGGGACAGAGGGGAACTAGGAAATCCAGAAGAGTGTGGGCCTTACAGAATATTTCTGTATATATTGGTTCATTAATTGTTAGAAATGTGCCATGTTAATTAATATAAGATGCTCCTAGTTGGGGAAACAGAGCTCTGTTCAATCTTCATGAGTTTTCTGCAATTCTAAATCTATACTAAAATAAAAAGTTTGTTTAACCATGGACTATATAGTTAATAGGACAAAAATGATAACATTCTTTCATCAGTTGTAAACAAATGTACTGCCAATGCAAGATACATGAGAGCTCTCTATTTTTGGTGTGATTTTTCTACAACTTCTGTAATTAAAAAAAGTGTTTAAAAAGTGAAAAAAATAAGATTTTTGCTGTCAGTTCCTGACTGTAATCATAACAAGGTAAGGATCTTCCCTGTTATTCCTGGCCTACCAACAATTTTTATAAGAATGGGTAGTAAAACTGTCTCTTGAGATGGAAAACAAATAGATGCATCTATGCTGGTTAGAATCTGTTATGTGCCCCATAAAAGAGTATGTTCTTTTTTTTTTTTTTTTACTGCATTTGTATTTTATTTACTCAACAAATACTCATTGACAGGCCACTCTGAGTCCCTGCTGTGCTAGTAGTAGAGATGTGGCCCTGCATCCTGAAAATCACAAACATTAAGCAAATACACACACAGAGGAGTTCATAAAACTATCTAATTATCTAATCAGTTGATTAAACTGCCTGAATTTTGTAGGATGCAAGTATAAAATACTTTGTTCTTCTCCAGTCAGTGCCTTCCTCTAGTTTTGTGATTCTCTCTATCCTACTCCTTACTGACTTCTGGTGGTGGGGTGGGGTGGGGTGTTCCATAACTTTCCAGCTACCCGAAGGTAACAAAGAAACCCTGTCCAGGCCAACCTAGCTGTCCACTCTCTTGTCTGAGTTACTGTGTCCCTCCATAAGCCCGGCCTGACCCGTGGTGAGGGGTCGTGCGTTGGGGAGGAAGGCATCGCCTGCCGTGCCCATCTCCTGACCTAGTTGGGTGCTTTAGGCCTCACGGGGGGAGGGGAGTTACAGAAAAGGGCCAACGTGTTTAATCAACTAGTGACATGTGTGGTTCACTCCTGACTCCTGCCCCAGCCCCCAAGGAACCCTGGTGATCGCTTGCTGCCGGACCGCACACCTCTAGCCAATCTCTTGGGCAGGTTATGGCCAGGGGACTCAAGCTGTCCCCTCCACGTGTGGGAAATGCATATGTCCTTGTCACAGGGCTGGGGGGCATGCAGGGCCCCCGCTCTGCCCTGCCCTCCACCCTGTTTTCTTTCCAGGTCTCCATTCCTCTGTGTAGAGAGCAAAACCAAGAGACCTGCTGCCTGAGCAGCGTGAGGGTCTGAGAGGGTCCGGGAGGGTGTCAATATTTCCTCTCTACAGATTCCTGCAACCTCTTAACCTTCTACTTGCATTTGAATACCACACCCCCAAAACTCCCTCTTCCAATAACTCCTTTTCAGAATCACTAGTCATCTGTTAAATGGGTTTGAAGGGTGATCACAGAAAGGCTGGTTCTGCTACCAGCATGTCCTTCGGGCTGTGTTTGGAGGTTCTGTGAAGCATGTGGGGTACCCAGTGCCTACTGTGCCCAGAACTGGTGCTTTAGCTGCAGTCTAAGAGACGGAAAATGTCCCTTTGAATATCATGTAACAACTGCATTTGAAATAAATACTGTTAGTAAAATAAAATGGCTGCCTGCATTGGGCATCACCAAGAAAAGACCCCTTTCCAAGAAGGACTTTTCCAGAGGACAAAAAAATGGACCTGCAGGGGTTTTCTGGGAAAAGGGAAGACACCCCACAGGGTCGCTGATAAGCAACTCCTGGTGATAAAACTCGTTCGGGTCCAGTAGAGAGAGCCGACCAGAATGGACCAGCACACATGCTGGTCAATGTCCATCTGCCCCCCACCCAGCAGCACCCCACTAGGTAGAAAAGCTAGTCAGTCGGAGCATCTCTTCACTTGCCTCAGTGTTTACCCTCCATGAGCTTCCCCTTGGTGGAGCTCCTTCTGCTTTCTAATGGGATGCTGCCCAATCCATGAATCACTAAATAAAGCCATGAGATCCTAAATTGCATGAAGTTTTTCTTTTATGAGTTTTGATGAGGAGGCTAGGATCCAAAGGCGACTGCTGATGGCTCTGGAGACAAGAAGGACGGGCGAAGGTGCAGTGCACCCCTGGAGTTCTCTGTGTTCCTCTCTGCCTCCAGGGGTCCTGGGTGAGTGCCTCCACTCTCCTCGTGTTTAAGCTCTTGGCCTCACCAGCATCTAGTCCAAAGGTTAGTGGATTGATCTTATTGAAAAGAAGGCTCAAATGTTGTCTGGAGTCCCTAGCCTTTTGGTGCAGTCTGCAGTTTCATTTTTGCTGATTTTTTGTCCTTCTCTGAGGACAGGCCACTGGCGTCCAGGCTCCTCTGCACGTGGGAAGGCACATGGCGATGTCTGCTGGTTCTTCTCTCCTGGTTCTGGTTTCAATGGCTGTCTCCAAATGTCTCTCCACTGTTCTTTAATCCACTCTTGTGGGGGCAGACTTATTGTAGGTGGGATCTTTTGATTAGGTTGTTTCCATGGAGATATGACCCACCCACTCAAGGTGGGTCCTGATCAGTTTACTGAGGTCCGTAAGAGAGCTCAGGGAGAGTGAGTCAGAGTTGACACAGACTCAGACGCTTGGAGACGCAGACAGAAAGACTTTTGGAGATGCTGAGCTAAGTGATGAAGCCCCGAGTTTGCCCCTGGGAGGAGCTGAGAGAAAAGCTAAGAGAGAAGCTGAGAGAGACATTTTTGGAGAGAAGCTAACTATGTAATCCAGAGTTGGCCCTGGGAGAAGGTAAAGTCCGACACAGATGCTTAAGGACAAAGCCACTGGCATCAGAAGCAACCTGGGAACAGAGGACCAGCAGGCACCAACTGCGTGCCTTCCCAGCTGACAGAGGGGTTCCAGATGCCAGTGGCTGTTCTTCATTGAAGCTATCCTCTTGTTGATGCCTTAGCTTGAGACCCACAAGACGCCCATGTCTCTCTAATGGTTCCCCAAATCTGTGCTTTCCTGGCCTGCCGGGCTGATGGTGCTCTTTGGTAAACTGTTCCTCAGGTCCTAAGGTGCTACTTGGCCTTTAAATCTCAACCGACTCCGCCCCTGTTGGGAGTGGGGTTGAAAGGGGCCGCAGCCCAGCGCCAGGGCCCAGCAACCTGCATTTGCTAACCAACAGCGGCAATCAGTACTCGGCTGTGCTCCCACCCCCCGTTCTTGGGGAATAGCCGCGCTTGAGCAAACTCTGAAGTTATTGCATCTCTCACCGCCCCCCCCCTCCACCTCTGTCGGGGGCGGGGTTGAAACACAGCTGCCCTCAGAGCCGGGAGCCAGCGAGCTGAGCTCACTGATGGAAAGCTGTGATCAGCGCTGGCTTGCCCCCGCTCCCGCCCCATTCTCGGGGAAGGACTCGTATGTCAGTCAGCCGGGGACTGATCCCAAGGCCGCCTGCCACGAGTGACACTGGACAAAAACGCGGATTCACCGCCCCATGCGCTCAATGAGCAATTCTGAGACAACGGGATTTCAAAGAGAGAAAGCATTTATTGCAGTATGCAGCACAAGAACAGATTAAAACCTCAGCTATTTCCCCGAACTGCAGAAACAATGCCCAGTTTTACAGTATTCAAAGGCAGACAGGCTTAGGGTAATGATCAAGGTGGTTAATTCTGGGCTGGCTCAGCTTATTTTATTAATAATTACTAAGGGGGCCTAGGGGCAGGAGCACCAGACTTCAGGGTTGTCAAATAAGATAAGGGGATAAGAGCGGGACTAGTCACAAGCTGTCTTGTTACTGTCCAGTTGCATAAATTGAGATAGGGGAGTCCTGGCCGAGCTAGTCATGAGTTACAATATGAGACACCATCATCCAAACATTCAGGCATCTGGGTTACAGTTCAATGCCTTATAAGTTAAAAGTTTTTGCTACTGCAAAAGTTAACAGACATTAAGACAAGATAAGCCGGTCACTTGTCTTGAAGAAACGTTACATTATGGATAAAGTTTGCACAGCCACATAAAGCGTGACTGTCAAAGCGTCCCGACCCCCGGGCTAGGCTCCAGAGCTTCACAGTAGCCGCGGGCTTTCGCTTCGTTAGATGCATTTGGGTTACGGTTCATCCAAGGGTTGGCTATAACGGGAGTATAAGCGGGTTTGGAAGAGTGGTTTGACTCAGCGCAGGAATTCAGCTGCTAAGGTCAATACGCGGCTGCGGGGTGCACAAGTCGGGGAGCATGAAGGTGCGGGATGCGGACTCCCGCCGCCCTCCTGCACCCCCCGGACCAGCGAGGACCAGCGAGGGCCAGCGCACGCCCTACGTGCAGCGTGCGCTCTGATTGGCCCGGCTGGAGTCATGCGCCCGGTCCGGCCCAATCACCAAGGCCGGGCCTGTCGCGCTGTGACTGGCGAGGCTCAGGTCATGTGACCGTGGGGGCGCGCTGCTCCCGGAGCCGCCCTCGGAGGGTCCTGGTCCTACCTCTCGCCGAGCAGGAGCGCCGGGGCCGAGGGGCTCGGCCGACTGTTCGCGCGTTGGGAGAAGCGTTTGCCGTCCTTTCCGCTGTGCCCGGAACGCCGGGCTCGCTTTCCCGCTCCCCGTCTCTGCCGCGCGCGGAGCCCCTCACCGTGGCTTCCCGAGCTGACTGTCCCTCGCGTCGGCCGAGCCGCCGTTCACGTTCCTTGTTTCAAACAGAGCAAAGCTGAGGAAATTGGACAGCGAGCCTCACTCAATTATGTCGGCTCTACCACACCCCACTCCCATCGGCCCGTCTCACCGTTAGGCCTGCGCACCAGAAACGTGCGTCGCTGTCTTCTTAGGTGTGCAAGCGCAGACAGGAAGAAACGCTGAACATGCCGGAGAACGGGGTGGAAAGAAACCGCTAGACGCAGGGTATTATCGGACATGTCCTCGTTTCGGTGCCGGAGGTCGGTGTGCAGCTGCTTCTTATGCGGTTTTGATATTATTAAATTGCAGGTTCTCCACCTCACCTAACATACTTCAGCAGGTGTATCATTAGGGGAGGATGTTTATCGTTTTTCAGTGTAAAATTTACAACAAAGTGCACAAATCTTGGTTATCCATTCGCTGAGTTTTGGCAGATCTATACAGATCTAAACCCTCATCAGATAAATGGAACACGTCTGTCACCAAAGAAGATTCCCCACGCCCTTTCCCAGTCGATCTCTACCCCCACGCCCCACAGGCATCCACCGTTCTGATGTTTCCCGTCATAGTTTTGTCTCTTCTTGGAGTTCATGCACACGAGTCATACTCTCTTGTGTAAGGCTTTCTTTCAACAAGCATGATGTTTTGGGGGGTATCATCCACCCTGTTTTGTGTATCACCAGTTTGTTATTTTGTATTGCCCAGTAGTGCTGTCCTGGGCTTATTCTTTCTCTTGTTGATGGACCACAGGCTGTCTGCAGTTTTGGGCTATCACGAATAAAGCTGTTGTGAACATTTTTGTTCAAGTCTCTGTGTGGACATATGTTTTCATTTTTCCAGGTAGATACCAAGAAGTGAGTCATAGGGTAGGAATGTGTGTAGTTTTACAAGAAGCTCACAGATTTTTTTTTCCCAATGTGGTTGCCCCATTTTGCATTCCCATCAGTAATGTATGAAAGTTCCTGTTCCTTTACAGCTTTACCAATTCTTAATATTGTCAATCTTGGTAATTGTAACCATTCTAATTGATGTGTAGTGATATTTTGTTGTGGTTTTAATTTGCATTTCCCTGATGACTAAATGATACTTTAAATCATTTTGTCTTCTTTTTTATTGAATTGCTTAACTTTTTATTATGAAATGGCAGGAGTTCTTTATATAACCTGCGTACCAGTTCCTGTCAGAATTCAGTTTTGCAACTATTTTTCCCTACTCTTTGGCTTGCAGATTGATCTTCTTAACAGTGTCTTTGAGAAACAAAAATTTCAAATCCAGTGAATTCTAATTTATAAATTTTTCTTCTATGGTTATTGCTTTCTGGACCTGTCTAAGCAATCTTTGCCTGTCTGCAAGTCATGCATCCTTTCTTTTCTCTAAAATGTTAGGGTATTAGCTTTTGTATTTAATTCTATGATCCATCACAAATTAATTTTTGTATATGATGCCACATAGGGATTGTTTTTTGTTTGTTTGTTTGTTTGTTTTCCCATATGGATATCCAGTTTTTCCAGAAGCATTTGTTGAAAAGACTTTTGCCCCCCCCCCCGTTGGATTGCCCTGGCATCTTTATAAAACATCAGATGGCATGTAAGTGTGAGTGTATTTCTGGATTCTCTAATCTGTCCCATTTATCTGCTTCACTGTCCTTGTGCCAGTGCCACACTGTCGAGATTAGCATAGCTTTGTACCTCTTGAGGGTGGGTTGTGTAAGATCTCCTACTTTGTTCTTTTTCAAGATGGCTTGGGATATTCTAGGTCTTTGCATTTCTATATAAATTTTAAAATTAGGTTGTATATTTCTACAAGAGAGCTTGCTGGGATTATGATTGGGAATGCACTGAACTCTTGATCAGTTCGTGGAGAATGACATCTTAACAACATTGAATCTTCCACTTCATGAACGCGGTATATCTCTTCATTTATTTAGATCTTTGTAAAATTTCTTTCAGAAATGTTTTGTGTTTTTCAGAGTAGAGAGCTTTCATCAAAGAAAAATCCTAAATATTTTATGTTTTCTGAAACTGTTTTAAATGGAATTTTAAAATTTTCATTTTCAATTGTTTGCTGCTAGTATATAAAAATACAATAGATTATATATATGTATATATATATAACCTCGTATCCTGTGATCTTGCTAAATGCTGCATTATTTCTGGTTGATTTATTTTGTGCAGATGCTTTAGGCTTTTCTACTCAAGCAGTCATGTCATGTACAACTAGAGACAATTTAATTACTTTCCAGTCCTTTTGCCTTTTCTTTGTCTTGCCATATTGCAATGGCTAGGACCTCCAAATACGATGGTGATTATAAGTGGTGAGAGCAGGCATCCTGATCACCCCTGATCTCTGTGGGAAAGTTTTTAATGTTTCACCCTCAAGTGTGAGGTTACATGTAGTTTTTGTCTGTTTGTTTGTTCGGGGTGGCTGCACTTTTTTATTTTTACTTTGCTGTTTGTTTGATCATCCCTTTCCTCTCCTTCACTTTCAATCTTCCTGAGTCTGTAAAGTGCGCCTCTGGGAGGAGGCACAGAGTTGGTGCACCAGCCCGCCTGGGACAAACACTCAGGGTGCGGCCACCGAGCCCATCCTGGGAGCAAGGCTGGGGGCCCTGCCCAGTGCAGTTGCAATTCCAAATGCATGTTCACCCACCAAGGGTGTGCCTGTACCTCCAGGCTCAGGCTAGGACGTGGGGGCAGCGAGGCAGGACCCGGGCAGACAGAGCAGGTTCTCTGGACACTGGGCCCCGGCCCTGGGCCTCACCATCTGCCCCCCGGGCCCAGCCGGATCCAAGGCCCCTGCGGCTGAGGGGTGGGTTCCTGATCTGACGCCTCTGCCAGGGAACAGCAAAGTCCCCGTGACCGCGACCTCCCCAGCAGGAAGAGGCCGAGGTACCGCCCGGGTGGCCACGAGGGTCCCGCTGGGCCAGGGATCCCCGTGTCCTCATGACCCCCTTCCCAGCCTCCAGGGCAGGTGACCTTCCATGGGTGGAGGCACCTGGCAACCCAAGGACCTTCCCGCTGCCACCGGGAGCAGCCCTTCGCCAGGAACGAGGCCTCGTCCTGCCCATTTACAAACTGTGTTGGCTCCAGGGCTGGGCCGGGCAAGGGGTCTGCGCCCCCATCACCTGGTTCCCTCTTCCTCCCACCCCAGCCGCCACTCAGTGGGGTGTCCCTTCCTGGGGCGTCCCATGGGGTCCCTGCCCTGAGCTGCATGTTCCGGGGGGCAGCCTGGAGCCCCTCCAGGACCCTGGGCTCTGCTCCCAAGTGGGCCTCGGGGAGGGTCCTTTGCCCTCCAGCCACCCACCTGCTGTGTACCCCCTAGAAGCACCTCTTCCTGGCGCCCCATCTGATGGTGGGTTTCCCTGATGCCCTGGGTTCTCCACTGCATGCCTTGGCGACCCCAGACTCGGCCACCCTGAAGTCCTGGGCAGGAGGGATGACCTGGCCGCAGGCTCATGGCAGCCAGCGGCTCCTCCCAGGGCCCCAGCCCATGATCCCCGCCCCCAGGGCCGTCCCTGGGAGCCCCCTTACCGCCCAGACAAGCCCAGGCTCTGCCCACGGTGACCCCAGCTGTCCCTGGGCCTGTGTCTGGGGCTGGAGTCCCGGAGAGTGCTCTGGGCACATGGGGCTAGCCAGGCTCGCAGGAGGACACTGGGCAGTGTGGGTCCCACGAGGCCTCCCCAGGTGGAGTGAGTGCCCAGCAACCTCCCCCAGGGGGCTGGGGACCCTGAACAGTGCAAAGGGGAACTGCTCCCAGAGGGGCAGGGGGCAGGGGCCTCTGGGCCCAGGAGGGGGCCTTCTCGCTTCTGCCACCTCGTCCTCGGGCCTGAGGTTAACCCCTAAAAATCACTCTATAAAGATGACTGCCATTCCCCGGGAGACTGGCCCCGGCCTGGGCAGGGTGACCCGCGGAGGCAGCTCTATGGATGAACGTGGGAGGGGACAAGGGCACATGCACTTCACTCCCCAAGGGCCTGGGTGTGAAGGGCTAGAGGTCTAGGAAATGGGGTTGAAAACGCGTTTACCAACAAAGATTCTGGACGTTAACATTTTGGCATGCTTGCACCCCTTTTTTCTGATACACAAATATCACCCTGCGGGTGGTGTCTCCTGTGCTGGGAACTACGTGGCGTGTTGACCAGGAACCCATTTTCCTCAAGTACACAGACACCCATATCCCTCACAGGTCCTGGGTGGGGTGAAGTGTTTCCTGGGGTGCACAGTGCTCCTTCTTCTCGGGGTTTCTCCCATGCCCTCCGCAGTGTGAATTCAGATGGCTGGTCCACGCACAGGATAGCATTGTGGGTACCGGTTCCTCTGCCGTCGGGCATCTGGGCTTCTTCTCACTTTGCAGAGGTAACTGTCCTCGTTTGGGCCTCCTCCAGGTGACCCTGGCTTGCGGGCTCATGGGCGGCATTATGGGATGTTGCCAGCATGCTCTTCAAATCAGTGGCTTACCTGTGCTACCTGTGCTTACCTGTGTACCTGTGCTACCTGTGCTTACCTGTGCTACCTATGTACCTGTGTTTCCTGTGTTACCTGTGCTTCCTGTGTACCTGTGCTGCCTGTGCTGCCCGTGCTGCTGCTTACAGTGCAGACTTCCCATCTCCACAAACCTTGCCAGCCTTGCTGTGGTTGACTGTTAGCTTTTGTCGATCTGATAAAGCTTTGAGGTGCGTGTCCTGGTTGCTGGCGAGGGCACATGTGACCACTGCTGACCTCCATGAAGGTCTCTGTCCCAGGAATTGCCGTTTTTAGGGCATCGCCACCCTCTTACCATACTGTGCCGGTTCTTCATGTGATCTGTAAACCACCCTTGAGTGTGTGGGCATCTATTTCCGCACACCATTGCCAATACAGTGTTACAGATTTTCAGAATTGTTTCTAATTTATGGGTGAAAATTGCATCTCATCTCCCATTGTACTTTGCACATCTTTAATTATGAAAGAGGCTGAGCATTTTCACCTCTAAGCCATTTGTTATCCTGCCTGAGACCTGACTGCTCCGTGCTGTCTTTCTCTCCAATCAAGGGACTTCCTGTGTGTTAGAAAGGTGGCCCCTGCCTTCTGTCGCCTAAAACTCTGACCACTGGTGACTTTGGGGAAAGCCCAGCAAGCCCCAGCCCCTCGTTTTGTTTTGTTTTTTAATTCAGTTGGCAAATGTTTTAATAAGCAGGAAGAGGCTCAACATAAAATTTTAACCTAAAAATATATATAAAATTGTGCACACACAATCTGATCCAAAATTAGTAAAATCAATTTCTATGTGTCTATTTCTTTATGATTACATATGTATAAAAACTTAAGTAGAAGAAACATAAATTGAAATGTTAGGGATTTTAATTTCATACAGCAGATGCCGCCATGTGCCTGGTTATCTGACAGGAGCCCAGGCTTGCCAGGAGCTGGTCCTGTTGATGCCTTGATTTGGGCATTTTCATGGTCTTAGAACTATAAATTTGTAAGCTAATAAATTCCCATTGTTAAAAGCTAGTCCTTTTCTGTTATATTGCTTTTTGTCAGCTTTAGCAAACCAAAACATCCACCCTGTTACGAACACTTTGTTTTAGAGTGGTGCCTTTGTTACAATCGAAAAAACAAAATTATTATAATTATACTAACTATAGTCCATAGTTTACCATATGGTATTTCTAAATTTTTTTCTAGTAACATATATATACAAGTTAAAATCGCCCCCTTTCAACTGCATTCAGACATGTAATTCTGTGGTATTAATTGCATTCATAATGTGCTACCACCATCACCATCCATCACCAAGGCTTTTCCATCATTTCGAACAGAAACTGCACCAACTAAGAATTGACTCCCAGGCCCTACCCCTACTTTGGCCCCTGGTAATCTGCATTCCAGTTTCTGAATCCATGAATTTGCTTATTCTGATTATTTCATATCAGTGAGATCATGCAACATTTGTCTTTCTGTGTCTGGCTTATTTCACTCAACATGATGTTTTCAGGGTCCATCCATCTTGTCACATGTATCAGAACTTCATTCCTTCCAACAGCTGAATGATATTTCATTCTATGCATATACCACATTTTGCTTATCCATTCATCTACGATGGCACTTGGGTTGCTTCCATCTTTTGGCAATTATGAATAATGCTGCTATGAGCATTGGTGTGCAAATATCTGTTCAAGTCCCTGCGTTTAGTTCTTTTGCCCTTTGGGGGCAGACCTGTTGTTGGGTGGAACTTTTTGATTAGGTTGTGTTCCTGTTTGCTAAAGCTGCCATTATGCAAAATACCAGGCATGGATTGGCTTTTGTAAAGGAGATTTAGTAGGTTACAAATGTATAGTCCCAAGGCCATGAAAGTGTCCAAACTAAGGCATCAACAACAGGATACCTTCACTGAAGAAAGGCCGATGGCATCCAGAACACCTCTGTCAGGTGAGAAAGCCCGTGGCTGGTGTCTACTGGTCCTTTGCCTCCAGGTTCTGGTTTCAAATTGGCTTTCTCCAAAATGTCTCTCTCAGCTTCTCTGAGCTCCTTCTCTCTGTGAGCTCTCTTAAAATTCTCCAGTAAACTAATCAAGACCCACCCTGAATGGGTGGGGCCAAATCTCCTTGGAAATAATCTAATCAAAAGGTCTCATCCACAATAGATCGGCATCCACAAGACTGGGTTAAAAGAACATGGCCTTTCCTGGAGTACATAACAGCTTCAACCGGCATTGGTTGTTTCCATAGAGATGTGACCCACTCAGTTCAAGGTGGGTCTTAATTCTTTACAGGAGTCTGTTGAGACAGGTCATGGAGAGAGAGACCTTGGACAGAAAATGCTCTGGGAGAAGGAAGAAAGACCCACAGGAGCTGAGAGAGAAACACAGAGACATTTGGAGACAGATATTGAAACCAGAATCCAGCAGATGTCACCATGTGCCTTCATGTGTCAGAGGAACCCTGGATGCCAGAAGCCTTTCCTCAGAAAAAGTGTCTACCACCTGATGCCTTAATTTGGATATTTTCATGACCTTAGAATTGTAAATTTGCAATTTAATAAATCCCCATTGAAAAAGTCAACTGATTTCTGGTTTATTGCATTCTGGCAGCTTTAGCAAACCAGAAAAGATTTTGGTACCAGAGAAGTGGGGTGCTGAAATTTGCAAATATCAAAAATTCTGGAACAGCTTTAAAAATGGATAAGGAGAAAATTCTGGAAGAACTGTGAGGAGCTTGATAGAAAAGGCCTAGATGGCTTTGAAGAGACTGTTGGTAGAAATATGGACACTGAAGATACTTCTGATGAGGCCTTAGAAATGATGAATGTGTCATTGAAAACTGGAAAAAAGGTGATCCTTCTTTTAAAGTGGCAAACAATTTGGCAAAATTGAGGCCTGGTATTGGTTGGAAGGGAGAATTTGAAAGTGACAAGCTGGAATATTTAGCCAAAGAGATTACAAAATGAAATGTGGAAAGGGCAGCCTGGCTTCCTTGCAGCTTATAGTAAAAGGTGAGAGGAGAGGGATAAGCTGAGAACTGAACTCTTGGGTACAAAGAAACCAGAAATTGCTGGTCTGGAAATTTGGGATTTCCAGAAAGTGAAACCCCAGAAGCTAGAACCCCATGTGAGGATTTAACTAAATGTGGAACTTGACCACCATGTCAGGATGAGCCTGGCTTGGAGATGGAGTTATCCAGAAAGGATTTGTGGAAAGTCCTATTGTTGGACAGTTGAGACCCCTGTGTGCTTGCTGCATGCTAAACCTACATGTTTGTTGTGGGATCTGTAAAAATGGAACAACTGCCAGCCTGGACTAAAAGGGGCAGAAAGGGGACAGATTGAAGGAAAAATGACTTCCAAGGTGGAACCATGGATGCTTAGGTCTGGAGCCGAGGAACCTCGGGCCAGGAGAGCAGACCCACCCATGTACATGGAGAGGGTGAGTTTGTCCCAGAATTTGCAGAGGGCAGGTATTCCAGTTTGCTAATGCTGCCATTTGCAAAAACCAGAAATGGATTGGGTTTTATAAGGGGATTTACTTGGTTATGCAGTTACAGTTTTAAGGCCATAAAGTGTCCAAGGTAACACTTTAACAATAGGGTGCCTTCACTGGAGAAAGGCTGTTGGCATCCAGAAAACCTCTGTTATCTGGGAAGGCACATGGCTGGTGTCTGCTGATCCCAGGTTGTGTTCCAGCTCTGCTCTCAGCTCCTGTGCATTCTTCAAAGTATCCCTCTTGGCTACAGCACCTCCTGTCTGTGAACACCTTTGTAGGACTTCAGTGATTCAGTTAAGACCCATCCTGAATGGGTAGGGTAACACCTCCAAGGAAATTATCCAATCAAAGGTCTTTCCCATAGTTGATTTAGTCACATCTCCATGGAAACAATCAAAGGATTCCAGCCTAATCAACACTAATACATCTGCCCCCACAAGATTGCATCAAAGAACATGGTGTTTTGGGGGACATAATACATCCAAACCAGCACAGCAGGCCTTCCTCCCCATTGTTCAGGAAGAGTACTGCCACCCCAGGCCTCAGAGAGGGTGGAGCACATTCCCTGGGGATGGGGAATCTAATGGAGTTTGCCCTGAGGGTTTTGGAAACACCGGACCTTTGACCGGTGTTTGCCTTCCAATGTCTCCCTCTGGCAGTGGGGATGTTTAGCCTATGACTGTCCCTCCTCTGTATACTGGAAGCAGATAACTTGTTCTAAGTTTCACAGCCAGAGGGGAATTTTGCCTTAGGACAAACCACGCGTGTAACTGATTTTTAAAAGACTTGGTACTTATTTATTGTTACTGAAATGATTTAAGGCTTTTGTGATATTGTGAAGGAATTAATGTATTTTACATATGGAAAGAACATGTCTTTTGGGGGTCGAGAGGGTGGAGTATGCTGGTTTGAATCTGTTATGTATCTCAGAAAAGCCATGCTCTTTTTTAAAAATTCAGTTTTATTGAGATAAATTCACATACTATATCACCGTCCACAGCGTACAATCAGTTGTTCGCAGTGTCATCATATAGTTGTGCATTCATCACCAAAATCAATTTTTTAACATTTTCCTTAATCCAAAAAAAAATAAGAATAAAAATTAAAAAGAACACCTAAAACATCCCATTCCCCCTATCCCACCCTATTAATCTCCCTGACAACATGGAGTATGACTCCCAGGGAGGAATCTAGACCCAGCATTGTGGGATGGAGCATATCTTCTTGACCAAAAGGGGGATGTGAAATGAAATGAAATAATTTTCAGTGGCTGAGAGATTCCAAAAGGAGCCGAGAGGTCACTTTGGTGGGCATTCTTACGTACAATATAGATAACCCTCTTTAGGTTCTAATGACTTGAAATAGCTGGCAGTATATACCTGAAACTATCAAACTACAACCCAGAACCCTTGAATCTTGAAGACGATTGTATAAAAATATAGCTTATGAGAGGTGACAATGTGATTGGGAAAGCCATATGGACCACACTCCCCTTTGTCCAGTGTATGGATCGATGAGTAGAAAAATGGGGGCAAAAAAAAAAGACACCCAGTGTTCTTTTTTATTTTAATTGTTCTTTTTCACTTTTTTATTCTTGTTATTTTTGTGTGTGTGGTAATGAAAATGTTCAAAAATTAATTTTGGTGACGGACGCACAACTGTATAATGGTACTGTGAACAGTTGAATGTATGCTTTGTATGACTGCATTGTATGTGAATATATCTCAATAAAATAGAATTAAATAAAAAAAGAAGGAACAAGGTTGTGAAACATATGACAACATGGATGAACCTTGAAGACATAATGCTGAGTGAAATAAGCCAAGCAGAAAAAGAGAGATATTGTATGTTACCACTACTGTGAACTCTGTGAAAAAATGTAAAATAAATGGTTTATGTTGTAGAATGTAGGGGACCTAGCAATAGACAACAAATCGTGAAGGGGGAACAATATCTAATAAGGACAGATAAGTTATGGATGGTAAACTTAATGTTCTGGGAATGCTCAGGAACGACTACGGTTTGTTAATTTTGGGGAGTTATGGTAAGAACGGGTTGGCAGCAATGTAGTTATTTGAGGTTAATTGTTTCTCTTATTCCTTTGGTTACAGTTTGTTTATTTTCTTAGGGTAGGTAGGGTAGGGTAGTGTGCCAGTTCAATGTATTGTGTCCCCCAAAATGCCATTATCTTTGATGCAGTCTTGTGTGGGCAGACATATTAGTGTTGATTAGATTTTGGAATCCTTTGGGTGTTTCCATGGAGATGTAATTCAGTCAACTGTGGGAAAGACCTTTGGTTGGACAATTTCCATGGAGGTTTTGCCCCACCCATGGGTCTGAATTAAATTACTGGAGCACTATATAAGTTCAGACAGAAGGAGCGAGCTTGTTAAGCCAAGAGCGACACTTTGAAGAATGCACAGGAGCAGAGAGAGGAGCTTCAGCTTACAGAGACATTTTGGAGATGGCCTTTGAAAGCAGACTTTTGTTCCAGAGACCCTAAGGGAGGACAAATGCTCCAAGAGCAACTAAGAGTGACATTTTGAAGAGAAGCTGAAGCCTAGAGAGGAACATCCTGGGAGAAAGCCATTTTGAAACCAGAACTTGGAGCAGATGCCAGCCACATACCTTCCCAGCTAACAGTTTTTCCAGACACCGTTGGCCATCCGCCAGTGAAGGTACCCGATTGTTGATGCATTACCTTGGACACTTTATGGCCTTAAAACTGTAACTGTGTAACCAAATAAACCCCCTTTATAAAAGCCAGTCCATCTTTGGTATTTTGCATTCTAGCAACACTAGCAAACTAGAACAGGTAGGAACATATTGGAAGCAATGTAGTTATTTTAGGTTATTTGTTTTTTCTTATTCCTTTGTTTTGGTTTTGTTTGACATGTTTTTTGTTTTTTTATCAAAAAATTAAAAAACAATAAATGAGTGTTGAAAAAAAGTAAATAAGTAAATGAACAATGGGGGGAGGGGAATGGAATTTTTTAGATGTTCTTTTTTATTTTAAATTTTATTTTACTTTTTTGGAGTAATGAAAATGTTCAAAGATTGATTGTGGTGATGATTGCACAACTGTATGATGATACTATGAATAACTGTACACTTTGGAGGATTGTTCATTATGTGAATATATCTCAATAAAATTGCATTTTAAAAATTAAAAAAAAGACCAAAAACATCCCATCCCCCCATCCTACCCTATTATTCATTTTCTTTTTGTCCCTATTTTTCTGTTCATCTCTCCATATACTGGATAAAGGGAGTGTGGGCCACAAGTTTTTCACAATCACATAGTCACACAGTATAAGCTACATAGTTACACAATCATCTTCAAGAGTCAAGGCTACTGGGTTGCAGTTCAACAGTTTCAGGTATTTCCTTCCAGCTATTCCAATACACTAAACACTAAAAATGGATATCTATATAGCAAGTAAGAATAACTTCCTGAATGACCTCTCAACTCCATTTGAAATCTCTTAGCCACTGAGACTTTATTTTGTTTCATTTATCTTCCCCCTTTTGGTCATGAAGATTTTCTCAATCCCGTGATGCCAGGCCAGGCTCATCCCCGGGAGTCACATCCTGCATTGCCAGGGAGATTTACACCCCTGGGAGTCAGGTCCCACGTAGCGGGGAGGGCAGTGAGATCATCTGCAGAGTGAAGCTGTGTTCTTTTAATCCAATCTTCTGGAAGCAGACCTACTGTGGGTGGCACCTTTTGGTTAGGTTTTCATGGAGATGTGACCCTGCCCATTCAGGGTGGGTCTTGATCCTTTACTGGAGTCCTTTAAGAGAGCTCATAGAGAGTGAGAGCTTACAAAGAAAATGCCCCAGGAGAAGCAAGAAAGACCCACAGGAGCTGAGAGAGAAACACTCAGAGACATTTAGAGGCAGCCATTGAAACCAGAAGCCAGGAGAGAAGGACCAGCAGATATCACCGCGTGCCTTCCCATATGACAAAGGAACCCCAGATGCCAGCAGCCTTTCTTCAGAGAAGGTATCTTCCTCTTGATGCCTTAATTTTGACATTTTCATGGCCTTAGCACTATAGATTCACAACCTAATAAATCTCCATTGAAAAAGCCAACCCATTTCTGAAAAATTGTATTCTGGCAGCTTTAGGAACCTGAAATAGGTATACACCTGAAGTGGGATTGTTGGGGTCATATTGTAATTATATACTTAACTTTCTGAAGAACTTCCAAACTGTCTTCCACGGTGGCTGCACCATTTTACATTCCCACCAACAATGAAGGAGTGTTCCTATTTCTCCACATCCTCTCCAATACTTATAATTTTCCATTTTTTTGACACTAACCAGTGTAGTGGGTATGTAATGTTGTTTCATTGAGGTTTTGATTTGCATTTCCCTAATGGCTAATGATGTTGAGCATCTTTTCATGTGCTTAATGGCCATTTGAGTATCATCTTTGGTGAAATGTCTATTCAAGTCTTTTGTCCATTTAAAAAAATTGGATTGTTTGCCTTTTTGTTGTTGGTTTGCAGGATTTCTTTATATATTCTGGATAGTAAGCCCTTATCAGGTATGTAGTTTCCAAATATTTTCTCCCATGCTGTAGGTTGCCTTTTTACTTTCATGACAAAGTCTTTTGATGCATAAATGTTTTTAATTTTGAAGACATCCCATTTATTTATTTTTACTTTTATTGTTTGTGCTTTTGGTGTAAAGTCTAAGGAAACATTGCCTGACACAAGGCCTGCAGATTTTTCCCTATGTATGTACAACTATGTAGCTTAAACTTCTAGGAGTTTAAACTATGTAGCTTAAACTTCTGGGAGTTTTATAGCTTGGTTCTTATAGTTAGATCTTTGATCCATTTTGAGTTACTTTTTGTATATGGTGTGAGATAGGGGTCCACGTTCATTATTTTGCATGTGGATTTCCAGATGTCCCAGCACTATGTTGAAGAGATTGTTCATTCTCTATTGGGTGGACTTAGCACCCTTGTCAAAAATCATGTGTCCAGGGCTTCCGGGAAAGTAGTGGAGTAGGTGAGGCAGAACGGGCTTCTCCTCCATGAAAGAAACTAGAGAGGGGCTGGAGGATGCCCAGGACCATGGTTTCGGGGTGTGACTGACCATAGAGTGTCCCCCATGGTACATGGAGGGAATGCTGACATGAATGTGAGTGAGGTGGTGGTTCCAGGGATCTGGTGAGTTTTTTCCGGCCTGTCCACCTCCCAGGACTGCAGCAGCAGAACCCGCTAGGTGAGTGGGCAGTGGCTTTCCGCTCTGTGCACCCGCCTTGGCAGTTTGCTGGGGGTGACCCTTCACAGCCAGAGAGCGGGGAGCTACCATGAGGGAATCCGGGGGCAGCGTCTGCTCTCCCTACACGGAAGCCCAGGGGGTGCAAGAAGCGGGGAGAGGAGAGGGCACCACAAGGAAGCCCCAGGAGACCTCCCACACCCCAGAGGCTCACGGGCGTATGGTAGGCAGGGAGCGGGCACGCTCCATCCGCGGGTGCCCTTGAGCAGCTCCCTGCCTGCTGCCCAGGGCCCACACTGCAGCCCCTCTCTAGATCTGCTGCACTGATTGGTTCCCACCCAGTGTGGACTCCACCCACCAACCAGAAGAAGTCCAGGGAAGACCAGCTTGAGAGCGCCACCTGCTGTAGTTTATGGGAACTGCACCCAACAAGCTGTGCCTCAGGAGCGCCACCTGCTGTAGGTTAGTGGAACTGCACCCCAGCTAGCTGTGCCTCAGGAGTACTACCTGCTAATAGGATTGGGAAACTTCATCCCAGCAAGCTGTAGCTTTACCAAATTATATATAAATGCTCAAACAATCTTGCATTTCCCAAAATAACCTTACTAAGACCAGAAAATGCCCCAAACCATCAGAAAATTAAAAAGCACGTGAAAAATCTAGACGATATGGACAAGCCAAATGAACAAATTAAAAAGCTGGAAGAGACACAAAATTTGGAGCAATTAATTAAAGAAGTACAAACAAATCTCCAAAACAACTTCAACAAGATGACTAAAGACATAAAGGAATCATGAAGGAATACAAGAACATAAAGAAGAATTTAAAATAGTAAATTAAAAAAATACCAGAACTTATGGAAATAAAAGACACTGTGGATCAAATTAAAAATATACTAGAGACACACAACAGCAGATTTGAAGAGGCAGAAGAAAGGATAAGTGAACTTGAAGACAGGTATTTGAATGCGAGCACACAAAAGAAGAAATGGGAAAAAAAATAAAAAACTTTCAAATGGATCTCAGAGAAACAATGGACAACATGAAGTGAACAAATAGAATCATTGGTGTCCCAGAAGGAGAAGAGAAGAGTAAAGGGCTAGGAAGAGTGTTTCAAGATATGGTTGGGGAGAACATCTCAACTTCTAAATGACATAAATATGCAATTCAAAGATACTCAACGAACCCCAAATAGAATAAATCCAAATAAACCTACCCTGAGATATACACTGATTAGATTGTCAAATGCTAAAGAGAAGGAAAAACTTCTGAAAGCAGCAAGAGAGAAGTGATTCACCATATACAAAGGAAACCACATAAGACTAAGTACTGACTGCTCAGAGGGCACCATGGAGATGAGAAGGCAGTGGTGTGACATATTTAAGATTCTGAAAGAGAAAAATTGCCAGCCAAGAATTCTTTATCCAGCAAAGCTCTCCTTCAAAATTGAGGGAAAGTTTAAAATTTTCACAGACAAACAAACACTGAGATACTTTATTAAAGAGACCTGCCCTGCAAGAAATACTAAGGGAGATCTACCAGCTGAGAAGAAAAGAAAGGAGAGAGATGTCTGGAGAAAAGCCCAGAACTGAAGAGTATTAGCAAGGGTAAAAGGAAAAAAGAGTGAGGAACAAAAAACATATCTAACAATTAAAAACTAAAGGCTAAGATGGCTGGTTCAAGAACTCCCTTCACAATAACACCTTTGAATGTCAATGGATTAAACCCTCCGATTAAAAGATACAGACTGGCAGAATGGATTAAAAGGTATGACCCATTGATATGCTATTTATAAGAAACTCATCTTAGACCCTGTGACACAGAGAGACTGAAAGTGAAAGGATGGAAAAAAAACATTCTGTGCAAACTGCAACCAAAAGAAGGCAGACATTGCTATACTAATATCGGACAAAATAAACTTTAGATGCAAAGATGTCATAAGGGGCAAAGAAGGACACCATATATCAATAAAAAGGATAATTCACAAAGAAGAAATAACAATCATAACTGTTTATGCACCCAATCAAGGAGCTCCAAAGTACATGAGACAAACATTGGCTAAACTGAAGGTAGCAATAGACACATCTACAATAGTAGTGGGAGACTTCAACACACCACTCTCTCTCTAGAAACATAGGAGGGGCTGTGTTCTAGTTTGCTAATGCTGCTGGAATGCAAAACACCAGAAATGGGTTGGCTTTTATAAAAGGGGGTTTATTTGGTTACACAGTCACAGTCTTAAGGCCATAAAGTGTCCAAGGTTGTAACCCATCAGCAATCGGATATGTTCATTGGAGGATGGCCAATGGCGTCCAGAAAACCTCTGTTAGCTGGGAAGGCACGTGGCTGGCATCTGCTCCAAAGTTCTGGTTTCAAAATGGCTTTCTCCCAGGATGTTCTTCTCTAGGCTGCAGTTCCTCAAAAATGTCACTCTTAGTTGCACTTGGGATATTTGTCCTCTCTTAGCTTCTCTGGAGCAAGAGTCTGCTTTCAATGGCCATCTTCAAATTGTCTCATCTGCAGCTCCCGTGCTTTCTTCAGAGTGTCCCTCTTAGCTGTAGCAAGCTCGCTCCTTCTGTCTGATCTTATATAGTGCTCCAGTAATTTAATTCAGACCCACCCTGAATGGGCGGGCCAACACCTCCATGGAAATTATCCAATCAGAGTCATCACCCACAGCTGGGTGGGGCACATCTCCATGGAAACACTCAAAGTATTACAATCTAATTAACATTGATACCTCTGCCCACACAAGATTACATCAAAGATAATGGCTTTTGGGGGGACACAACACATATAAACTGGCACAGGCTGTGTGTAAAACTCCTCCCCGCCTGGCTGCGAACAGAGCCCCACTGGCCAAAGGACCCGAGCCAGTGAGAAGCTGCCCTCGCTTGTCTCTTCTCCAGGCAAGTGGACGTCTGTCTATCAGAGCTGTGAGTTGTGCTTTCACTGGTGACCCCAACATCTGTGCTGGAGCTGGCTGACCTCTCGTTAGCTTCTCTCCTGACAGGATGTCCTTCCATTTATTTAGGTCGCCTTTGATATCTTTCAACAATGTCATGTGGCTTTCTGAGTACATGTCTTTTACATTCTTGGTTAAATTTATTCCTAACTATTTGATTCTTCTAGCTGCTCTTGTAAATGGAACTTTTTCCTGATTTTTAGTGTTTCATTATACTAGTGTACAGAAACACCACTGTGTGTTGATTTTGTTCCTGCCACTTTGCTGAATTCACTTAGTAGCTCGAGCAGCTTTGTTGTTTGGGGTTAGTTTTTAAAGTCCCTGCATTCTGGATTTCCCAACCCCCAGATTGTCACAGAATGTGGGACATGCATCTTTCCGTGGAGCCCTGGTGAGACTTTTCATTGGACCCCGGCCCGCGCCCACCCTTGGGGGAGTTTTCCCCTTGCCTGTTGGCAGCCTCCACCTCCTCTGGCCTTGGTTTCCCCATCCGAGGAAAGATGCCCCAGGAGGAGCCCCCATGCCCAGAGCCTGGAGCCGGGAGGGCGGTTGGTGTCCACACAACCATACGAGTTACCGCGTCCCGCAGGGGCTGGGGACGAGGCTGCCATGGGGGCCCCCAGGCCTCAGAGGTGGGGCCATCCCCCTGGCCTCGGGGACAGCAGGGCGAGGTGCGTGGCAGCGGAGGTGCTAAGGGAGGCGATAGGGGTGTCGTGCTAGGGTCCAGCGGGGACAGAGGACTGGGCAGGGATCCGGCATGCTTGTGAGCCTGCTGGGGGGCTGGGAGGGGGCTGGTTTCCCCGGGTGGGGGCCTCTCGACTGTGGCCGGCGGTACCTCCTTAGGACACCCTCCACTCAGGTGAGATCCGAGGGGTCGGGCATCCGGCCAGCCCTCTGCTCTCTGCCCTCTGTCCTCTGGCTGCATGTGGTGCCCTCGTCCTCACCCGCCCTGGGGAAGACCCAGGGCACTAACTGCCCACCCAGGGGCTTGTTTGCCCTCTCACTCTCTCTGTCCCCCCACTATCTCCCCCTTGTCCCCCAGAATGGGCAGGGGCCTCCATCTGCTTTCCTCCTGCCTCCGCTCAGAGATCCCCGCCTGTTGTGGGGCTCTGTCACCGGGGTCCCAGAGAGCTGCGGCCTCCTCCCCGGCCTGGGTACGGCTCACAGATGGCCAGGGCCCAGCAGCGGAGCCCAGCATGGCACCGGCTCAGGCACTTGTTGGACCCGAGTGTCTGACTTACGGGGCCTCCTGATGGTTCTTCCCTGCCCTGGATGTACCAAGGAGGGGTGGGTGGGCCGGCTCGCTCGCGGGATGGGCCTGGCGCTGCGGAGCAGAGACACCGGCCTCCGTACCTGGGGCCATGGGTAGTGCCCAGCACGGGGGCGGCCCTTCGCCCCGGAGCCTGGGCCCCTCCCCAAGCACCTCTGACGCCTCCGTCTCCTTTGCCTGGGTCTTCACATCCTGTTTCTTTGTGTTTTGCAACCTTTTGTTGAAACCCGGACATTTTGCTATTTTATTATGTTGTCACTGGAATTTAGACTTGGAATTGTCTGTCTTTGAGCTTGTATCCAGCTTGTGTTAGGACAGAACTTTCCTTGAAAAGAAGGGAAACAAGAAACCCCTTTCCTGCTCTGGCCGTGCTCTCCTCAGGGCTGGGCCCCGCAGTGGGTTTGGGGAAGAAATCCAGGCCAGGCACAGGGGCCTCCCCCGCACCTCGTCTCGGACCTGGGGCCAGGGGATCCCCCATTTGCAGGTTCCAAACATCCCGTTCCCACCTTCCTCATGGCCCCGGGCCCTGCCCCGTGCGACCGACAGCCAGCAGCTCTGTGGAAAGCTCCGGAGCCGCTCTCGTGTGCAGGGCAGGTTCTGGGGTGGCGAGTCCCTTGGACAGCACCAGGCAGACCGGGCCGGACACACGGACTCCCTGCAGGTGCTCGAGGGCTGCTGTGCCCCATCCGGAACTGGACCAGGGACCCCAGCGGGGGTGGGCAGCTCCACACAGCACCAGTGAGGGGCAGCGAGGGCGCCGCGCAGTCCTCCCACTCCTGAGTGACCTTTTCTGGTTGCCCTGCAGTCCTTTGACTGTTTTCTGTCAGTTCTTCTGGTCATTCCACAGTTTTGTTTTTTTATAAACTTCCCCATGAGGCTGGGTGGGAGCGGGTGGGATCAGCTTCCCAGGCTGGGGCCTCGCAGACCAGCGGAATGAAACTGGGCTATTCCG
Source organism: Bradypus variegatus (assembly GCA_004027775.1). Taxonomy (NCBI): domain Eukaryota; kingdom Metazoa; phylum Chordata; class Mammalia; order Pilosa; family Bradypodidae; genus Bradypus; species Bradypus variegatus. Next base: position 41,796 of record PVKY010000237.1, read on the forward strand.
GGAGAGAGCACTGGGGTCCTGGGTCCCACCCACCATTGTTCCCCACTAGGTTTCTGGACTCTGGCGTCCCCGGCTGTGGAGACGTGGGGGCAGAGCTGGCCCTTGACCTCCATGACCTCCAAGAGCCTGGGGTCCAGTGGGGATACAGCCCCTGGATATCAGCACCTGGGACAGGGCTCAGGGGGGCAACAGGGCCCTAGGAAAGAAAAAGGGGGGGGCTCTTGGGGGAGGCTGGGGGTGGAGTGGAGGGCACTGGGGCAGTGGGCACAGCCTGGTGAGGGCTGGCAAGGAGATGGGGGTTTCGGGGATGACAGAAGCCCTGCCCCAGGTCTGGGTGCCTCCACAGAGGAGAGAACATGGCCCCTTCCTGGGCCCCTGCCCACAGCGGCCCCCCACCCCCACCGCGAGGATGGGAGCTTGACTGTGGGGCCAAGGGGCCGGGATGGCGATGCCCCCTCCCAGGCACCCACCTCAGCCTTTTTGGGCCTCTGCATGGCTGTGAGGCTGGTCTTCCTTGGGCCCTGGGCCCCTTCCCCGAACCCCGTATGGACCCCCTGAGGGTGGGGAGGGGTAAGCGGCCATGTGAGGGCCCAGCTCTAGACGCTAGTGATGGGGCGAGGGTCTAGCTGAGCAAACCCCCACCCTTAGGCCGTGGGCCCCTGTTCCCTCCCCTCCCCCTCCCTGTCCACCTCCTGAGGCTGCTTTTGTCTGTTGGGGTTGGGGTTGGGATCGGGGAGTGGGGAGTGGGCTTCACGCTGCAGCCACAGGACCCGGGGGCGACTCCTTGGCTGGTGATTCTCATGCTGGGGGGTTGGCAGGGGTCCCCCAAAGGAGCCCTCCTTCCTAGTTGTAGGTCTCTCAGGCCTGAGCTGGGCTGAGGGGGCTGGGGGTGGCCCTTGGGGACCCTCAGGGAGAGGTCCCGGCCGCAGGGGCGCAGCATGGGTGAGGACAGGACATGGTTCGTTAGATGGGGTGGGGGGGATGCCTGAGGAACCCTAGGCCCGGGGTGTCAGGGGTGACAGGCCTGCAGCCTGTCCCCTGGGGACCGAGGGAGACCCAGAGGCAGGTCTGCGAGGACAGCCCCTGTCGGGTGCCCAGCCAGTGTCCCACTGTCCTCGGGGGGCCGAGCACAACATGAGGGGCCGGAGGGGGTCTCATCCTGGATCAGGTCCCAGGACAACCGTGAGGGGCAGGAGCTCGTGGAAGGGAGTGGTAAGGGCCCCCATTTCCTCCCCACAGCCCCCCAAGCTCCACTTCTGGCTTCTGAACACCCAGAACCCTGCTCACTTCCTTCCAAGCTCCTGGGGTTAGGGCTCAGATGCCCACGTGGGAGCCGGGCAGGAGGCCCTCCCCCAGACTCCAGGGCTCCGGCTCGCCATGGGGGGGGTTGCAGATGTGGGCTGGTGGGCCGGCCAGGTGGACGGGCTGTGGGGAGGGGCAGGGGGCATGGGGGAGCCTAGGGCAACTGTGAACTACCAGGGGGCCAGGACCCGAGCTTGGGGTGGCCCTCGGGTGCCCAGGGGGTGAGGGTGGGGGAGAGCATCCCTATTTGTTGGTTACCTGGTTACCTGACTGCCAGTGTGACAGAGACGGCATGTGGGCGTCTACACTGGGGAGGGTGACGGGGGCAGGGTGGGTGACGGGCGGGGAAGGTGATGGGGAAGGTGACGGGCAGGGAGGGTGACAGGGGCAGGGAGGGTGATGGGGAGGGTGACGAGGGCGTAGGCTGGGGGTGGGTGCAGGCCAGGCCCCCCCGTGAGGATGTGCAGCGGCTCAGCCCCAGCTCCTTCCTGCCGAGTGGGCTGAGGGTGAGACAGAGAGACAAGCGCCGTTTCCGCAACTGCTTTGTGGCCTGGGGCTCGGCTGGGGGGGTGGGGAGGTGCTGGCGTCTACCAGCACCCCCGGATGCCTGAGCTGGGACCTCAGCCCAGTCCTCAACTGGGGAGGAGGTAAGAGAGTTTACAGCCCTGAGCCCTCCCCGGCAGCCGGGGGGGTCTGTGGCTGAGGACCCTCCGCCCCCACCTCAGCCCCCCTCCACTCTTCTTTCAGTTGGTCAGTCTGTCAGCTGGGGTGTCCAGAATCAACGCTTCTCTACCCCCCGGGACTCCCAGACCCCCCACCTGGCGCCCCTGCCCCCCGGAGTCCACTGTTAGCCCTTTCCCACCAGGACGCTGCACCCGCCCTCCTCCCCATCCAATGGCCCCTGGCTTTCGGCCACCTCCTCGGCTCCTGGCCACATGACCACAATCCCAGGATGCTGGGTGCAGGGTCCAGGAGCCTTCGTGGGTCCCCAGCCCCTGATCTGGGCCCACACAGGGGAGCCGCTCAGGCAGCAGGTGCTGGATGGATGTAAAAGCTATTTATTTAGCGGGACGAGAGCTGCTCCTGGTTCTGCCCTTTGAGCTCCCAGACTGGCTTTCAGCTGCATGGACACCCGCTCAGTGCCCGGCCCGAGCACCCACTGCCACTTAATGGGTGCCCCTGTCCCTGGGGAGGCCCAGGGCTGGCCCGGGTCAAACACAGTGTGTGGCCAGGGCTGGGGGCTGCCATGCGGGGCTTGGGGGTCCCAGGGCCAAGGTCAGCCCCAGGGAAGGTGGCAGTACCTGCAGGATGAGGGGTGAGAGTCAGGTGGGGTGCCCCCTGCCACCAGGGCCACTTCCCCAGGCCCCTGACAGGAAAGCTGTGACCACATGCAGCCTTGGGGGGCCCCACAAGGAGGCTGTGGACCCCATGCCGGCTGCCCGAGCATCTAGGGAGGGTCTGCAGCCCCTGGAGTGACCCTGGGGGGCTTGGGGGCCCTGGGTGGGTGCAGAGCAGAGTTGGGATGACCTTGGGATCAGGGGGCAGTTTGGGTCCCTCCTGAGAGCAGCCCTGGCCGGAGGACACGGAGTCGGGGTGCGGGGTGGCCAAGGCAGGGGCAGGTGTCCGCCGCAGCTCTGCGAGGTGGCAAGTGTCCCCAGCACGGATGGGCCAGTGGGCATCACAGCAATGGCTTCCGTGGGACGAGGGTGGGTGGGGTAGGGCCTCTGGCCGGCCGGGCCCTTGGCAGTGGTTGAAACGCACAGCTTGGCTCCCATGCCGTCAGGAGGAAAAGGTGCTCCTGAGCAGGGGGCCCCAGGTCCTGCTCCACACCCTCCTCCCAACACCGGTGGGCCTGGCTCGGGGTCATCTCGGGGTCCCAGCCCTGTGGATTATGGGTGTTCTCCAAGGCAGTGCCCCGGCTCGGGTGCCCGGGGAGCTCCTGCTGCTGCCAGGACGCCTTCCCGGGTGGGGCTGGGGCTGCTGGGGGCTCTGTGCCCAGGCAGGTTGGGTTTTCTCAAGGTCCCTGGGAGCTGCAGGGGGTCAGAGCCTTCTGTCGCCTCCTCCCTCCCCACAGGTAAGAACAAAAGCCAGAATCCTCTGGGGAGCCCGGGGTGGGGTGCAGTGGGGCGGGCCCCCTCCCCTGCCTCTGCTCTGGGCTTGTTGACGAAAAGACACTGGAGTCAGAAATGGAAGGGAAAAGAGAAACATCAACAGAGAAACAAACAGCGCTTTACTTCTGGCCAGGCTGGGGGGAGCTGGGGCCGCCTGCTGAGGGGGTGCTGTGCCAGAGGACCCTGCCCCTGCTGGCTCCCCAAGACCCCCGGGGGGAGACCCTGCCTGTGGTCTGAGGCTCAGGTGGCGCCGGGAGCTGGGGCAGGAGCGGGAGGGGCCAGGCAGGCTTCCTGGAGGAAGCATCTCCGAGCTGCCGGGAGCAGGGGAGGCCACTGGGTGGGGTCAGAGGTCAGAGGTACTGGTTGGGGACGGCCAGCGTGCAGGGGCGGCTGCAGGACATGTCTTCGTAGATCACGGCCGCTGAGCTCTCCGTCCTCCCCGAGAGCAGCTTCTTGATCTGAAACACGAAGCTGCTATCCTCCAGGTGCTGAACCCCAGGCCAGACCCACAGGGGCACCCAGGGCACCCTCTGCCTCAGCCTGCACCCCTCCCCAGGACGCTTTTTAATTTTAGCCTCAAAACTTCCCAGGTGAAGCGATTTCTGAGGGCCTTGGCCAGGGTCACGTCTCCTGGGACCCCCAGACCTGGGGCAGTGGGTCCCCGAGGCGGGACAGGGCTGGGGCTAGGACTGTCACCACCCCCCTCCCCCACCCGGGTGCACAGCAGTGGCCGGGGGCTGAGCCGACCACTTCCTGGGCCCTCCAGCACCCACGCTTACACCCGCTCTCACACTCACAGGTGTCACACCCACCCACTTACACACTTGCATATGTGTGCACCACACACTGGCACTCGCAGGCTCTCACGCACACACACATCCACACCACACACACGCCATGCACGTGCACACTCAGCTTCCGGACACCCCACGGGAGAGCAGACGGGACGGGGCTGGGTTCCCACACTGACCTGCACCCTACTCAGCGCACACAGCACCCCCAGGCCCAGCCCGATGAGGAAGGAGACCACGGCAAAGGTTGCAGGGAGGGCGAAGCCTGTCCCTCCAGCGTCCTGGCACACGCGCGCATCCTGGGCGAGTTTATCTGGGAAGAAGGGGTGGGGAGAGGCACTTTGCAGGTGGGGACGCTGCCAGGTGGTGCAGGGAGGGGCGGAAGGGCTGGGGCAATCAAGGAGGCTTCCTGAAGGAGGGAGGCTTTGAGCTGGAAGAAGCCCCTGCACCTGTCACCACGACGTGGGTCCCAGGCCCCAAGATGCTGTCCTCCATGATGGCCTGGCAGGTGTAGGTGCCCGTGTCGGCTGGCCGCAGGCGGAGCAGGGTGACCGTCAGGTTCTGCTGCGACCCTGAGAACTTGACGCGGGCCCAGAACGCCTCATCCACGGTGGGCTCCTTCCCGTCCTCGTAGTAGATGACGTTCATGGGCCCTGGCTCACTGCGCACCAGGTAGACTCCGCTCAGGGGCTTGTGGCTGCAGCAGGTGATGCTGACGGAGCCCCCCTCTGGGACAGTGGTGTGTGGGGGGGACTGCTGCACCTCTGGAGTGGGGACAAGCCAGCATCACCAGCTGCTCCCTCCACAGGGACAGGTACGGCAGGGGGCAGTGGGGAGGATGGAGGATTGTGGGGGGACTGGAGGATTGGTGAGGGGATGGGGGGCAACAGGGGCAGCGGGGTATGTGGGTGGCAGTGGGGAGATGGTTGGGGGACGGTGAGGGGATGGTGGGGGGCCTGGGACAGCCGTCATCTGGCTTGTCACCAAAGGTAGCTGCTCTAGTGGAGCAGCTCTGGGTGCCAGAAAAGCAGTGGCTTCTACTCACCTTTCAAAGGGCCCGCTGGGCGGCCCCCAAGGTCCGGAACCACCTGAGACCCCCCCCGTGGCCCCTCTGGCCACTCCTGCCTGGGCTCAGCAGGGTCTCCTCTCATAGGACCGTCTTCAAAGTAGCCAGAAGCCACCATCATGTCCCTCCCTGCCTACTCTTTCCAGCCCCGGCTGCCTCAGTTTCCCCCACTGTTTCCAGGTGCCTGGACCCGTGGCTCTGCCCTAAGCCCCCAGAAACAGCGCTGGCTGAGCAGCCCGGGGCCCCAGGCCCAGCTTCCCCAGAGTTCGGAATCTTCCCCTCATGCCACGCAGACACCAGCTTCTCAACAAACTCGGTGATTTTCTGTTTTCTCACAAGGATTGGCGCCTAGCAGCCCCCCAGCTCCCACACTTGTGCAACTGATCTTTCGTACTTTATTGCGGGACGTCACATGTACACTTGCTCTTAGAAGGAAGCGAAAGGGCAGCATTCTCCCGAAAGGGCAGCACACGCTAACGTGCAGGTAAGGGAGCCAGAGGCCAACAGCTGCCATGCCTTGGCCACCCCAAGGCCACCAGACCGACAGCTAATGCCCACTGTCCCAGAGCACGTGTGCCAGGCTGGGCAGGGGCCGGGCTCTGTGGGATGGACACTCTGTGTCCAGCAGCACCCCTTCCTCAGGGAGGGGCTGCCCCACGGAGCTGAGCCCACCTGGGACTGGGGCAGGGGGCCTGGGGGCACCCAGGTGGGGTCTGGGAAGCACTTACTTTGGGCTGCCAGGGCCCCGAGCAGGGCGAGCACGAGGAGCAGGGTCAGCAGCGGCAGCCGGGCCATCTCGCCACCGCCACCCCCAGAACGAGTCGCGCCAGAGACTCTTCCTGTCAGCAGCTGCAGCTGCTGGGTGCCGGGGAGGCGCCGCCCCAACCCCAGATGAAAGGTCACCTGGCTAGCGGTCAGGACGGGGGCAGGCAGCGCCAAGAACAATGGGGACTGGTGGTCCGGCAGGGCTTCCCGGAGGCAGTGTCTGGGGCAGGCGGCTCTGAGGTGCCTGAGTGCTGCCTGGGATGACAGGGTGTCCTGCGCTGTCACCGTCTCCCCTTCCCCCACCCTGGCTGCCCCTTCTCCTGATGCATCTTCAGGGGAAAAGGAGGGGAGATGAGAGAGAAAGAGGGAAGGCCAGGGGCTTAGGCAGGTTGAGAGCAAAGACAGAGGGCCCGTGGCTGGGGGTGGGAGGCAGCCTCAGGCCTCACAGCCCCCTCCGGCCACCCTGTCCTCCGGCTTTGAGAAAGGCCACCTGCTGCTGGGACCCGGTTTGCACCCTGAAATCTGCTGCACCACCTGTCAGTCACCACGCAGTGTGGGCGGTGTCTGGGCCCAGGTCGGCCTCCAAGCCCGTCTGGGGGTTGCCGAGGCCCTGGGGGGGCCTGCCTCCTACAGGTGCAGCCCCTGTGCCCAGAGCCCCTGCCAGCCTGCAGCTGCCTGTCTAAGGGGTGGATGAACAGAGAGCAAGATGCCGAGGGGCGAGGGGGCAGGGTGGGGTGGGTGGGGGTCTGGGAGGGCCTCGCGGGCAGAGGCCATCTGAGTAAACTCCTGCAGCGGCGGCGAAGGAGGGCCACAGGGACACAGTGTTCCAAGCGGAGGGATCAGCAGGTGCAGAATCCCTGAGGCCAGACGTGCCTGGTGTGCCTGAGGGGCAGGGGTGGGGGTAGAGGGAGGGCGAGTGCTCTGGAGACGGGCTCAGGTGGGGCAGCCCAGCCAGACCCATACCATCTCCAGTAGAGAAAACGCCGGAAATCCAGACGAGCAGAGAGAACAGGGACACAACCTTTGACCCCGGGCCCAGGTTTCCTGCCCAGCAGATGCAAGGGTGGGAGGGGACGGGTGGAGGGGCGGGCGGGCTGTGGGTACACTCGTGGACCCTCCCACCACAGTTGTTCAATATTGCATATTAATTTAAATTTTGTTTCTAAATTTAAAAAAAAGAATTTTTTTTATTGGAGAATCTGTGGTTTACAGAACAATCATCCATAAAATACGGGGTTCCCCCAGAATTAACATTTCACATTGATATAATACATCTGTTGCAATTAAGAACAGTACATTATTGCAACTTACTTTTATTAAGAGAAAAAGTTTCAAATGTTATTGCACACATCAGTTGGTAGTAAGTCCTTCAAAAATCCATAAAGTCAGTTGGGACACTGAACGTTCGTTCTGGTGTGCACCTTCATGGCAAGTTAATTTTGATAGAGCTTTAAACATGGCACCTTTTGTGTGTCTATTTTAGGCAAAATGTAGTAGACTTTCGCGGCCTGCAAAGCATGGAAGCCCCATGCTGTGCCCTGTGTGCCCGGCGGCTGGGGGCGGGGGGCTCGGTCCGGACCCCCAAGGCAGGCCCAGCCCTCAGCACTGGGGACCCCAGGGAGACCCATGAGGTGCCCACGAGGTGCCCGGGTGGAAGGCGGGGACCTCCAGTCCCAGAAGCTTCAAAGCCAGCGAGGGTTGAAAGAGGTTTTCAATCTGAGCAGAATCTCTTTTTGATTCTTATGACTTTTTTCCATTAAGAAAACAACCGCATTTCCCCAGCCACGTCGAGGCCATGGCGTCCGGTTGGTTTTAAGGATGGGTGCAAGCGGGTCGGGCGGGGGGCAGTCCTTAGGAGAGAGCATCTCCCTCTTTAGAGGGTGCACAAAACGGGGGCATTTAGTAGGGGCTGATTTGGGCCCAGAGGGACCCGTGGGTGGGTTGGACGTGGGGGCCCCCGGGGGTCCGCAGGGGAGGCAAGCCCATACGCCCTGACTTCCGGAGGGTGGCCCCAGCAGTGTGTCCCTTGCTGCTTGTGGAGAGTGGGGCCCCTCCCACAGCCCACAGCCCTGGAGAGAGAAGAGGGGCCCCAGGTGGCCTGGCCAGTGCTCATGGGGCCGAAGGCTGTCCTCAGTCTGTGGCGTCCCTGAGTCTCCAAGGGGCACACGGCCCCACTGTGCCCAGAAAACTGGGGCTGGGCTCTGCATCAGTGAGCACTGGGGGTTCACATTCCGCTGGGTGGGCTCTGCCAGGTGGGCTCTGCTGGGGTGTCCCATCAGCCCTGGGCTCAGCAAACTCAGCCTCCACATCTGGGAAGTGGGGTGAGGGCCAGGGCCAGGTGTGTGAGTGTGCGGGGTGCACAGACATGCTCGGTCACGTCCCCACACACTAGCACAGCGGGCATGCTGCACACATGCTCACACTCAGGCACACACTGACACACCCACACACCCGCTTGTAAACACACGTCCCCACCCCAGCCTGGCTCCCGGGTTCTGACCCTGGGGGAGTTGAAACCACTTTCCACCTACATCATCGCCCAGAGGTGCCTTTTCGTTAAGAAAAGTGGTATTTTTTCCCCAGAACGAAATTCCTAGGGTGCCTGAAGGAGCCGAGGCCCAGGGAGCCCCTCCCGAGGGTCCGGGGGCAAAGCGAGGGGGTGGAGGGCCGTGGGACCCAGGAGACTGCTGGGGCTCTCTGGGGGTGTTGGCTCCGGCTCTTGAGGACCCTGCTCCCCTCCCCCTTCTCCCCGCCGGCCCGGATGGGGCGCAGAAGCGCTGGGGGTCGCAGGGTCCCCTCCGCCGCTCCCAGCCCCACGGGGCCGTGCCGGCGCTTCCTACCTGCGCGCGCGTCCGGGCGCCGCGACACCACCGCCAGGAGAGCGCCAGGACTGCGCCGCCCGCGAGCACCGCTGCCGCCAAGACCGAGCGCTCCATGGCCACCTGCCGGGCCTGGGGCGGGGCGCGCAGCGCCTCTGCGGGGCACGGAGGGGTCAGGACGCGGCCGGGGAGCCCCCCAGCGCCCTGAGGAGGTGCCCGGGGGGCGGGATGAGGAAGGGGCAGCCCTTGGGACGGCTGGGGGTACCGGGCGTTGATGCCGAGGCGCCTACCCGTGGCCTGCGTGGGGGCACGGAGGCCTCCGCTCTCCTCCGGGGCGTCCTCGGGGGCCTGGGGCTCTGCCAGAGAGGAGGCCGGGCCAGGTCACCGCCGAGCCAGCCCGGGCCAGATGCAGGTCCCACAGCCCCAGGCCAGACTACCGCCAAGTGGGGCTGGCTGGGGCTGGCTGGGGGCTTCGGAGCGCGCAGGGCTGAGGACCCCGATCCTGCCGCGGAGGGCCTGCGGCTGCGCCCAGGGAACCCCCGGGGTGGGGGCAGGGGGCCGAGAGGGCAATTTCCGAGGGGTCCCTGGGGAGAAGCTGGGGGGTGGGCTGTGCACAAGCGGTAGGAAGTCGAGGGGCACAGACGTCTGCGTGGGGGCCTCGGGGAAGTGCCCCTCTGGGGTGTCCTGCCTCGTGAATGAAATGGGGGGAGGGGTGCAGGAGACGGGGTGGGGCGGTGGGATCACAGCCAAGGGGGCCTGAGCTCTGGCCCCCTCTGGTCCCCACCTCCTCCCTGGGCCATGCAGCCCCAGGCCCCCTGGAAGGCTGAACCCTGGGACCACCCCCCACCCCAGGCTTGGGACCCCAGTTCCTTTGAGGCGCAGCCTATCTTGCTGAGTGGGACGCAGGTCTGCCCACTGGCCGCTCTGCCCCCCAGCACTGGGCTGCTGGGCCTTGGGCAGCCCCGCCACTGCTGCCTGTCCCGGCCCCGCTCCCCCTCACCTGAGACATTCAGTGTGGTGAATCTCACGTTCCTCTGGAGTCCCGCGAGACGCCACTTGTACATCCCTGCCTGGGAGGTTTGGGCGTCTTCGATCACCAGCTGCGCCACCCCTCCTTGAACCCGGAGACGCCACCCGCCCTGGGAGAAGTTTCCAGGGCCCTCCTCGCTGAAGATGGTTTGGCAGTGGTTCCCGTGGACGCACAGCAAGACGGTGACGTGGGAGAAGGCATTGGCGATGCGGCAGCCCATCTCGGCGCGCCTGCCCCTGGGCACAGACACCACGCCCTCGGTGCAGGTGGCTGTGTCCCAACCTGCGGGGTGGGGGCAGGTCTGCGGGTCATGGCTGAGACCTCTGCCAGGGGGTCCTGCAGATACCCTTGGGAGGGGAGGGGCTGCAGAGCCAGGAAACTGGGTTACTGGGTGCCATGCCCCTCCATCCAGGTGGGTTCCAGCCCTGCAACAGGACATGCCCACGCAACCCCCATGCCAGGACCCCCCAGGACACAGGAACCTGGGCCTAGGCAGCTGAGGACACGGCAAGTTACTGATATGGATTCGATCAGCACACATCTCACTTGAGAAAAATGACAGAAACAAAACGGAGGTGGCTGTGTGTGCTCACATGTGTGCCTGCTCCCACTTTCCTGGGCTGAGCCTCGTTTCCAGATTTCCCCGCCTTGCATATTTCCTTGGGGGCCATGGAGAGATTTGGGGAGATTTGGGGGGCAGAAGGGAAGCAGTGGCCACTTGTGCTCACGGGTGGGATGCCACGGCCCCACCTTCTCCCCCATCCTGGGCCAGGTTTGTGTGTTTGGCTCGGGGAGGAAGGGCCTCAGCTTCTGCAGGACACACTCACCACCCAGGGCAGGGGCCACCAGAATGGGGTTCCCACAGTGCTCCCCCCACTTGGCCCCTGTCCCCCCTCCTTGGCGTCCACACTGTGGCCCTTGGGCTCCAGCGTCAGCCTCACCCAGGCGCTCCCCCAGGCCACCCAGCTCAGCACCAGATGCTGGCGGCAAACACCTCCCTCCCATCAGGGTTCTGCTTCTCTGACTGAACCCCAACTGAACCCCCCGCGGTCTCCCCATCCCTCTCATGTGAACGGCCCAGGGCGATGAGTGTGCATCTTAGGCATGGTTCCTGTGATACGATTCGAGTGGGGTCTGGGATCCCACTGGGTTAGTTTCTGTTAGTGACTGGGCAGGGATTGACACACAGAAGGGCGGCAAGACGAGCTCCTGGCTCCCGAGGAGCTTGCCGTGTGTTGGGTGGAACAAGCGTTTTACCACATGTAGCCAAATACTCTCAAAACAGGGCAGAGGGCGCCCTGTGCTGGCACGTGCCGGGGGACCCGGGGCGAGGGGCTTTGTGGGAATGTGGGGATGTGGGGATGGGGCTGGGACCCCCTTGAGGGGTGGTAGACCCCTGTCCCCAAGGCCAGCGAGGGGCCTGGGGTGGCTCCACAGCTCTGACACAAGTTTGGACCTTGTCCCGGGGACGGCGGGCTCTGTCCAAGGCCTGTAAGCCGGGGGTGGGGGACACTGGCTGGGAGCAGCAGGAGACCCCCACATGTTCCAGAGACGTGAGTCCAAGGCGGGCACCCTGGGCTGCGTCAAGTCACTCTCCAGGACACGGCAACCCAGCTGACGTGCCCCCGCACCTCGCTGGGCCCTCTTGAGGGGAAGGAGCAGGTTCTCTGCGGGCAGGTGAGAGGGTTGCGCTGACCCCTTGCGGACGTGTCATTACCCTCCCCACCCTGGCCCAGGGAGGTGGGGACGGCTCTCAGTGGCACATTCCCGGTGGGGGGGGCTCTGGCCCCCAGACCCCGGCTCAGACCATCCGAGCGCCCTTTCCGAGGAAGGGTCTTTACAGAGGCTCTGAGAGCTCCGTGGATGCACACGTTCCAGAGACGGCCACGAGCCCCAAGTGCACACCTGGCCCCAAAAGTGCGAGGTGGCCACAATGGGGCTGGGACCCCACGGCAGGGCTCTTCTGGTTTCCCCCCCGCCCTGGGCCCGGGAGCACATTGGGTACACTAGACCCCATGTCTGCACCTGTGGGGGGCTTCGACACACCTCACTCCTCACCGGTGCTGTTGCCCCCTGGCCACTTGAGCTGACCACCCAGGCCAGGGTGTGAGGGGAGGAGCCAGGGGGGTGGCCTGGGCCAGCAGCTCAGCCCAGTCCCCAGCCGGCAGCACGGGGGCCCCTGGGAGGCTGGACCTGAGGCCGGAGACCCCGCCTGTGACTCTGCTTGGTGGGCTTGGGACCTGGGCCTGGGCAACCCCAGTGTGTGGCCAGGGCGGAGGGAGCTGGACTCCGAGGCCGCCTGGGTTCTGCGTTTCTGAGCAGCCCCCTGGGAGGTGCATTTGAGGAGCAGGGCTAGAGGCTCACACTGCCCGTCCTCAGCGCGGCTGCAGCACCCAGACAGGGTCCCCAGCAGTCACCACCAGGCACTGGAGGAGGTGTTGGCGAGACCCTCCTGCCAGCCCTGGGTGGGCCCCCAGTGTCCCGGTCATTCTGGGGTTGGGGCCGCGTCTGCACCTCCCGCCTGGCCTTGCCCCACTGGCTGCTCCACAGGGAGGGTACCCCAGACTTACGGCCACCATGTGCACACAGGAGGGTGGCCAGCAGGAGCAGCAGCGTCCGGAGCATCGCGGGGCAGGGGTGGGCGTCGGGCGTCAGGGGCCCTGCAGCCAGTCACCGGTCCTCAGGCTGCTCCCTGCAGGGAGGAGGGCCGAGGGGTCAGAGGCCCAGCGCGGGGCCGGCGGGAGCTTTCCTGACTGCCACGAGGGCATAGCACTGCCCTCCCACCCGGGGACCCCAGGGCAGGCGCAGCTTCTGGCCCCCGCAGCCCCAGCCCCTGCCTCCTCCTTCCCCACAGCCCAGACAGAAAAGCAAACGCAGTCGCTCTGGACAGCCGCACCTGCAGATGACCTTTTGTATGTTGGGTTATCTTTTCAGTTTTATAATAAAATAGGCAAAAATGTGCCTGAATTGTGTTTCCGACCCAAACAGAGCCACCAATGTATGTGTCTGTCCTGGGCTTTCGCCCTTGGGAGCCGACCGGCCCTGCTCAGTCAGCCCAGCTTGCAGTCTGGCTCCTGGAAGCCAAAGTGCCCGCGTGTGGAGCGCGAGTGTGAGGCCCTGAGGCCCGTGCCCGCGGATGCGCTTCTGGGGCTGTGACGTGAAAGTCGCCCTCACTGCTTAAAAATGGCTAACGTTGCTTTGAAATGGTTTGCCAGGCCGTGCGCTGAGCCGTGGGCTTTCCCTTTCCCTTTTTATGGAGGTGAAATTCCCATAGCACATAATGAACCGTTTGCAAGGGCACGGTTCAGCAGGATTCAGCACGGGCACAGGCTGTGAATGCCACATCTGCCTGGTTCCAGAACATCTCATTGCTGCAGAGACGCAGGCCACACTGGGCCAGCAGGGATGGATCTGTCAGTGCAGCCACGGCCCCTGTAAAACCACTGTCCGGCACAGCCTGGGCTTTAGCTCCTCCGGACCGCTAGGATCTGCTGCCCCCACCTCCACGGCCACCTGGCTACAGCCCCTCCAGCAGGGCTGGTGGTCTTGGGGCCAGTGTCCACTCCAGCCTGTGTGTTTGGGGCCCTTCTCTGGCTGCCCAGCTGGACGTTGTGACCCCACTGTGCCGCTTGGGGTCTGTGCTGGGGAAGGGGCGGGGCAGATGGGCCAGTGTGGGGGGGTCAGTGCCGCTCTGCCCTTCACCATCTCACAGAGGGAGGGAAGTGGCTGCATCCGGCTCTAGGAACAAACATCCCACTCGAGAAGAACCAGAAGGAAGAAAATGTTGATAGAAGATAAAATCTAGACCCCCCGAGGGGCCGATGTACTCCCCCTTCCTCCTGTCCCCGAGGGGCCGGGCACAGGGGCTCTGGGCAGTGAGCACCTCGGGAGGACAAGAGGCCTGGCCTGGCCTGTCACGGCCACACGCTCTCCACAGCCATGTCAGCCCTTGGCACCGGACCAGGCGGAGCAGACAGACAGATGGACAGACAGCCAGGCCAGGCTCTCTCTCTCCCTCGTTCCACGTGGGGCTCTTGGGCAGGGGTGGGTACAGTGCATGGGGCAATGTCCTCGGCTGCACGGGCTTGGCAGCCCCCCAGGGCAGCACCAGACTGCTGGGCAAGGGTGACCTCGGAACACACCTAGGGAAACCCAGGGTGGAGTCCACAGCCGGGGCCGGGTCTCCAAGGACAGGCGTGGGAGGCCCGTTGAGGGCCTGTGCCCATGTACGCTGGGCATTGCGTGATGCATTGGCATCTTCCAGAAAAATGCAGCTGCTCCCCAAGGACCTGCAATTTCCCGTCTGCTAACATTTGCTTGCTTGGTGTGACAGCTTGGGCATGGGGCAGTGTTAAATCCTTGGTTCGCGACAGTCTCAGCATCAGCCCCTGCTTGGCCTGCTTCACTCACTCATTCACTCACTCACTCATTCACTTACTCATTCACTCAGTCACGTACTCATTTACTGATTCACTCACTCACTCATTCACACACTCACTCATTCATTCACTCACTCATTCACTCAATTTACCTACTCATTCACTCATTCACTCATTCACTTATACACTCACTCATTCACTCACAGTAATGAGCTTATAATTAGTACCTATGAACCCACTCCTTGACCATAACTTGCACACAACATGCAGCCCTTCCCAGCCTGTCTGCTGCCCTCCACTACCAAATCCCCTGAGCATCACTCCCTCACTTTTCTTTCCACACCATTTTTATTTTGCATCTCTGAGTGTTGCTAAAGCACAGATACATTTTATTTGTGTCATTTTTAATGTTATGACAAACATAACGCACTTCCCTGTGCCCCGAGTGGCTCACTCTGCAGGGTGTGTGGCTGGAGGTCTTCGTTCAAGCATCCAGCCCCCTGGGGTGGGTGAACAAGCTGCCCATTGGCTCCCCTTCTGATGGACACGTTGCAGCACTGGCTTTTCGTCACCCAGCAAGGCCGTGTGCGTTACCTTGTCATGCCATCCGTCCTGCGGCTCTGTGTCTGTGGGGTGGTGGTGGGTGGGTAGTGGTGGATTGCACACGCTTTCCAAAAGGCTGCGATGCTCCCTGGGCAGCAGCAGAGGGGGGATCCTTTCCCCACGTCCCACAGAGTGAGGGGGACCCCTTGTCACACCAACGGCCCTGAGCTGCCGGCGACCTGGGACCACTCTCCTTTGCTGCATCTGCACCTCCCGACGGCTGGCAGACACCAGTGTCTCGTGGCGTTGGTTGTTCCTTCGGATTTCCATTTTGCAAACAGCCTCTGCCCCCTTTCTTGGGGGTTGTCTGTACTTGCAGGTTATAAGCCTTTAGTGTCTTAAAGAAACCCTTGGTCATATGCAGGCAAGTGTGCTCCTGCCCGTCACTTCTCTTTGATAGTTTCTGAAATAGGAAGCCTACGGCCAGTTGTCCTGGCTGGCTTTTTCCTTTAAAGCTTCAAGGTTTTGTTTTAAAAGTGCTTGTCTGGGGGTGAGCAGGTGGCTTCCGGTGTGAGTGACGCGTGGTGGCCGAAGCAGGGGGACATGTAGACATGCTCAGGCAGGGACCACAGTGGAAAGTGGCTCCGAGCGGGCTGATGGGTGCATTGTCAAGAAGGAGGTGGGCTGTAGTGCCGAGACAAGGCAACCGAGACTAAAGAAGTTGAATCACAAGCCCCGAGGTCATACAATCATTAATACCGCAGAACCAGGATGCAAACCGAAGTCCAGTAGACTGATTCCAGAGCCGTTGCTCTCCCCCACCATGACAGCATTAGTTTCACTTTACATGCTGTCCCGCCTAACGAGCCACACAGAAAACTGAACTCCGAGCACGTGCCCAGGGAAAGGGGCAGCAACTCGTCAGCCATCTCCAGCTAAGCTTTGCCAATTGAAGATGAAGGCTCAGTCTTGTCAGCTGTTCCAATCTGAGAGAAGTTGTGAATATGGATTTTGATATGAAATGCCTCTATATTTAGAAACTGGACACTGATCTGTTTTAAAGCACTATTTGGGCCAATACTGTGTGGATCAAACATAACATACTTACAGACTAAAGTCAGCCCCTGAATGACCACTTTGGAATTAACAGAATGGTAGTGTCCACAGGAAGAAACAAATCACTTTAGAGAGGTACAACTATTCCTAGAAATGCGAATGAAGAAAAAAATCTTCTCTTGACTGATTTCTTCCAGTAGCCTACTGTGTGCAAGACCTAGTCAGTGTTGGGCACTGTGGGGAGTGTAAAGAGGACTAGACAAAGCTTCCACCCTCAAATAACTTACAGGCCGGTAGGAAAAGAGAGATCACTATATCTGTTATTATAGTGACTATAAAGTATGGCATTTATTTAGGATGTTGTTATCACATTCAAGACAGCTGAAAAGACTTGCAAACTCAGATGCCAAATGCCTTTTTAGGTGTCAGATAGATAAAGGAAGTGTTTACAACAGAGGGAATGTTGGAGCCTGTTACACTAGATAACATTAAAAGCATTTGGATGCTGATTTTTTTTTTATAAATAAATCAGTGTGCCAGTGCAGGTCTCGCGGGCCCCAGGGACACCACAGGCTGTCCACTTTTATCATGTTTATGTCTGAATCTCGCCTCCACTTGGAAGTCGTATTTATGGACGGAGCAGGGCCCTTTCTCCGTGTCCCAGGGCGGGAGGTTGCGCCCACGACACGTGTCAAACGCGGCCGCTGCAGGCCCTGCTGGGGCACGTTCTGAATGACGGGCAAGATGCCGCACCGTCCGTGCCGGTGGATCTGCAGCATCTTTTGGCTCCTCCTGCTTGTCTGCTGTCACCGTGACTGGGTGTGCGCAGGTCGTCACCGCTGTTTGCCGTGGATGGAAGATTCTAGAAGGTGTTGCAACTCCCTGTGCAGGGGCTTTTCCTGGCTCCCGGATAAGATCTGCTCACCCCGTTTCCCGTGATGTTTTCCTGAATTGGATGATTCTGCACATGCAAAAAGGCACCCAGTGGTAAAGACACGAGCACACGCGTCCAAGACAATCAACAAACTACAAAGAGGATGCAGCTGAGAGGGCCCAGCTGCAGCCTGTTGAAATCAAACCGTCAAATGCCAAAGACAGAATTCCGAAAGCCGCAAGAGAGAAACAACTGGCGGGTACAGGGCACCTCGACGAGATTAGGTGCCAATTTCTCATCAGAAAACGTGGAGGCCAAAAGGCACTGGGAAGAGACATTTAACGTGCTGAAAGCAAGGTGCTGCCAACTGAGAATTCTATATCAGGTAAAACAGTCTTTCAAGCTTGAGGGCAGAATAAAGACGTCTCCAGGCTAACAAAAGCTGAGGGACATGGTCACCACCTCAGCGGCCCCACAGGGACACTGAAGGGGGCTCTGCAGGTCGAAAGGAAAGGACATGAGGCCGGCCGAAGCCACAGGAAGAAATAAAGGTCCGGGGCAATGCACACACCATGTGGGGCAATGTACACACCCGCACTGCTGTACTTTTGGTTTGTAACCACTTTTGACTTCCTATAGCATCTAAAAGGCAGATACATAAAATGTAATGATAAGGCAGTGGTTTTTGACGAATAAGGTATAAATATGTAATTTGTGACAAGAACTCCACAAAGGTGGGGGGACAGAGGAGTGAAGGAGCATAGTTTATTTTGCTTTTGAAACGAATATTGGTATCAAAGCAAATGAGATTGTTACAGATTTAGGATGCTAAATTTAAGCCTCATTGTAACTACAAAGAAAATATTGGAGAATTGCAAGCTCATCGGGACAGAAATTAGCGTCCACGTTACCAGGGGTAGGGGCACGGCAGTGGGGAGTTTGGGCAGGATGGGTGAGGGTTTCTGTTTGGGGAGGTGGGAGGGTGTCAGTCATGGAAGGGGGGGCTCCGCGGTATTGTGAGTGGGATGAATGCCACTGAGGAGTGTGCTCAGGAGGGCTGGGACGGGAAGATTTATGTTGAAAAGAAAGAGAATAAAGAGATAAGACAATTAAGCTCAATACACAATGCTGGATGGGATTTAAGAATGGAGAAGAGGCTCAAAAAGACATTGTTGGGACATAAGAAAAAATTGAAACGCTGACTGTAAGCTTTATATCAATGTTAAAGTTCTTGAACTGGATAACTGTACTTAAGGTGATTATGTGAGTGAAATCCTTGTTTGTAGGAAATGTACGGGGAAGTATCGTGTGTCCAAGGAGTATGATGACTGTGACCTGCTCTCAAATGTTTGGAAAATAGGTAGATATAGATAGATAGGTAGATGATGATAGATGGATAGATAAATAGATGATAGGATGATATGGCAAAGGTGGGAAAACATAAAACTGGTGGAGCTGGGTATCTGGGGGGTGGGGTATGCTGGCGCTCTGACTGGAGTTTGTATTAATTTTTTCAACTGTTCTGTAAGTTAAAAAAGGGACAAAAATAAGAAGGCACCTGGTGCCCCCCTCCACTGCCTGCCATGCCCTGGGGGTCAGTGCCTTTCCACACAGCTGCGCCCTTCCCCAGGGCCACCCCTCCCCAGGCGGCCCCTTCAACTGTCCCCCCAGGGCTTCTGGGGGTCACATTTCCCTTCTGGGTAGTCTCAGGAGGATGCCCCAGCCTCGGGGACACCCCTGCTGCCCTCGGTCATTGGTGGCCACGGCTCTTGCCCAGGGCGGCTGGCTCTTCACTCTGCTTCCTGCCACCAATGTCCCCACCCAGTCAGACCTGGGTCTCATGGGAGTCCCAGGCTCCAGGCATGTGTGTGTGTTTGAGTGTGTGACGCTGTCTGAGCAGATCTTGTGGGGTCCTCCCCGCCCAGCCACCCAGCCAGCTCCCCTCGCCCCAGCTGCACACGGGCCCCTGACCTGCGGGGTGAAGATGGTACTGGCCGAGCTGGCAGGTGTCCTCACGGCCACCAGGACCCCCAGGGAGCCGAGCCCAGGGGTCCCCTAGCCGTGGGGTGTCCTCCCCCCGGGGCCCAGTGTGGCATCTGCTTCCTTACACACCCCGCGGGGTGGGTGCAGGGAGGTAGAGCCCCTCGCTTTTCATCACATCGCCCTGACCCTTGTCGTGTTTGCCCATCCAGATACCCTAGAGCCTGTGTTCAGCTGCAGCCCCCCTGCAGCTGTGGGTTATGGGCAGTGGTTAGCAGGTGCTGCTCCCTGGCCACTCACGCCCTCCCTGGGCCCCCGCACCACACAGGGAAAAGGGTGCTGTTTGGGGGGCCGCCTCAGAGCCCCCAGCCTCCTAGAGGCCACCTGCTCTGTGAAGGCTTTTATGCTCATATGCCTGCTCCCTGACCCCTGACACACACACCCGTGCACACACATGACACACGTGCAGGTGTACACACATGCACGTGCATGACATATGACACACATGCACACATGACAGAGGCACACATGTGTGCACACATGCATGGCGCTCGAGGAAGGGCAGGCAGGTGGATCTGAGCCCCTGACAGTCCCTGACCCTCCGCCCTCCGTTCCCACAGGCCCCCCAGGCTTGGTGTGCAGTGGGTGCCCAGCGCATGTGGACCTGCAGGTCACGAGAGCCAGTGTGCCTGCCCCCGCCGACTGCCCAGGGGACTCTCCCTGCGGGCGGGGCCCACCCCTGGGCCACTTGGCTCCAAGTGAGGAGGTGACGGCAGCCAAGACGTGTTTATGTAACGCTGGACAACGTCAGGAGGGGTGTACGGGCCGGCAGGAAGGGAAAGTGAAAGCAAGTGGCCTTCGTCACAGAGAAGCACTGGGGACCCAGCCCAGCAGGGCCTGGGGGTGGGGTGCTGGGGGAGCTGTCTGTGGAGGTG